>JAGFPH010010494.1:0-20351 GCA_018207615.1 Philaenus spumarius | reverse complement strand
ATGTTCTTTGTGCTCTTAGCAACCGTAAAGTGTATGGACCTTTCTTTTTCATTGAACGCATTGTAATTGGAATCGTTTATTTAGATACCTTGTCAGAATGGCTCATTCCTCAGCTTATAGAAGATGTTCCAGACATAGTTCTCCAGCTAGATGGTGCTCCTCCACATTTCAAGTGTGAAGTGCGTGAGTTTTTGAATTAACACCATGTGATTTTTTCTTGTGGGGGTTTATTAAAGACAAAGTGTACTACCCTCCTATGCCCCAAACCCTGTAAGAATTAAGACATCGAATAAGCCGTGCAGTCCATAACCCAGGAAATGCTACAGAATGTCTGGGCTGAGTTGGAATTTCGCCTGGATATTTGCAGAGGTTCTAATGGAGCTCACATTGAGCATTTGTAATGCATACTATAAATGTAAGGTTAATTCATTTGCAAACTCAGAGTATGCAAATGAATTAACCTTACTTTTGCACCATTCTTTTTGAATAACCCTGTATTAAAAAATAAAATAAATTAAAAGAGCAAGGAGCCAAATATTTTTTAATACTAGAAATTTAAACTTGACTTTCTAATGAGCCAATATTTTTTTGCAAAACTCACACATTTATAATAATTAATTATTTTATTTGATTAATTTTACTCTGTATATTGAGAAAATTGAGTACACCATAACACAAAACAATATCCTGGGCCTCTTTTTCTTTTCTGTCCTAAAATAAAAGCAACAAAAATATACAATTTTAGAAATTTAAACTTTATAAGGAATCAGAGAAATAAATTGTAAACTAAGTGATGCTAAATAACTTCAAATAACGACAGCAGAAACATTGCAATAGCAAATTTAATACATGTGTTCTATTTTTACTTTAATACTATCATGCAGTTCGCTTGTATTAACAATTTACTGTTACGGTAAAGAATCTTACAACAATACCAATGTGAATAAGTATACATATACTTTAGAAAGTCAAGATCATTAGTTTATTTGTTACTTGAAATTAAAAAATGTTTGGTTGGGTGGTGGTGGGCTTGTAAAAAAAATTAATAAATATTCAAAATACTTTTAATCTGTTTATCACACAGAAAAATACTCAAGTAAACCTGCAACTAGTTTTCTGTTATTGTGGTATACTGTAAGCGTTAAGTTTAGCTAAATATTTTATCTTGATACTCATTAAAACTGAATTAAAATAAACTCATTAAACTTATTTTAATTTACTATTCCATCTCCTACTTTAATACAATTATGAAGTCACAGTTGGGGTTACATACGGTGTTTGGCGTGCGAAGAACGCAATGCACTGTGTATTTATAATATTCCCAATATACGGTTTGGCGAGCGAAGCACGCAATGCATTTTGTATTGAAAATACTCCCAATATGGGGGTTGGCGTGCAATGCACTCTGCGTCGGCCACTTCTCATAGTGTTCAGTGTCAAGCTCCCATGTGCGTCCTTAGCAGTGAACGTGTTAATAATTTAAATATGTTTGTGAGAAAGTATGTGCCAGTTTCTGGTACCGTTTATTTTACTTTAGGACAATAATAGACAAAGCTCAACAACAATCACTTGCAAACGACCTAGACACCGTTAGTGAAAACTTGCAATCCCTGAATATTGAATATCTGTATCATTATAATGAATTACTTTTAATAAAAGTGGTGGCCAATTGCGAAGAATATGCAAAAAAATTATTGCGTACTCGTATACGTTCTCGGAAATATGACCTAGCTAATGTAATACACTGCCATCCCCAATAATTCGATTTGCGGCATGTTTTGTCATTATTTCATCATTATATTTAAATGACCCTCTTCATTTTAAACAAACATTTATATTACCAACTAAAAAATAAAATCTGTAACGTCAGATTTTTGACTTATAATACAGTAAGCTATTTGTTTGCTTTACCTAATCTAAAAAAAAAAAAAACATTAGGTTGTGAAGAAATTCTTATTCCAAAATTTGCCAAATTGGTTGCAAATAAACGTGTTTTGGTTCATTGCAGGCCTAACCTAAAGTTTTGTTATCCAAATAACCTGTTTTATTTATAATACGTAACAACAGTTAAGTGTATTGAATTGTAATACAATAAGTGCTTTTCGTTGATTTTTGTTTGTGTTTGCTATTTGTTAACCTAACCTAAAATGTATACTGGCTGTGAAGGATAATAAAACACATTCTAAATTTGCTAAGTTGGTTGCTGTGGTAATGAATGTAAAAAACCAAAAAAATGTGCGGCTAAGCTTTTGATCAGAACGGGTGTTTGCACCGTTTTCAGGATTTAAAATAAAAATTTTGCTTAACCTTTTTTACTGTGCGTAAGAATATATATAAATTGCCGTATTTATATATTACGTAGTGTTGACTCTATGCCAGTAAGTTAGTCAAAGCCAGTTCAAAACCGCTTATATATTTAGATATTCGTATCGGCGGTAACAGAAAGTACAATATTGAGTTAGTATTGCATTTTAAAACCACAACCGAAACTTATAATTTCACATTATTTTCAAGATAGAATGTTAACAACGCTATTGTGTCTCGTAAGATATTGTAGTAGACTTACACATTTACTTTTTATAAACTCATAGAGTATAAATTAAACCGTCTTAACGTACGCCATTACTTTTAATATAGAGTCCTGTTCAGGTGGAAAGTTTTGGTACACTCCAGCAAAACCTCTTGACGTGCTTTCTCCGCCTTCGAGATATTAATATTAAATAGAGTGCGTCAAAGAACCGAGAATTGTACTGTTGAAAGGGTCTGTAAAGTCATTCATTACTCAGCTTTTAGCAAAATTATAAAAACTACCTACAATGATAAAGTATTGCTCTTATTAATATTAATTACAAAGGCTAGAAAACAAAAAATGCAGAGCACGGGCATTTTGAATAATTAATGAAATATAATTTACGCACATAATTCCAACTCCAGTAAACGAGAAAGCAACCGGAAACGCAAACGCTTCTCACTGTATCCCTATCTAAACAGTGCAATTTCTTGCAGCTGAACACTTTGACATTGCCTCATTTCAAACCATTTTATAAGTCTATCTTTTGTAATTGAATGTTGAAAAAAAAACCTGAATATTCTTTATAAAATTTCGCATCCTGCTTGCAAATTATTTTTCATTATTAATTTTTTATTGTGTTAGGAAAAAATTTCAAACTTTGTACTTGCAAAATGTCAATTACATAACAAATCAAAAGCATTAAAAAAAATGTAAATTGCAAGACGGATGCGTATTGTGACTGTGCTTAAAATGAGACCTTGCAAACAATTTTATGATAAAAAGTAAACGAAATAAATGGTTTGAAATGTAACATTGCTCTTATAGGATAAAAATCCAAGATGGCCGCCACTACAGCAGATCCTTAACCCTTTGACGAGTACAGTAGGCTACAGGTTTTTGCGCGTAAATAGTATTGACGTTCCGGAACGTCTTTTTCTGTTTACGTGAAAAGGAGTATCGACTGACGTTCTGGAACGTCATTTACGAAGACAACATGCTTTTTAGTTTAGGTAGAGTAATTATGTGAATTGGTGTTTTTGGTTTGTTGTGGTTTTGACACCCGAAGGTCAAAAAAAGGAAAAGTAAAAAACGATGCTATGTGTGCGCGCATTCTTCATGCAATGAAAAGAAAAGGAAAGACACAACCTTTCAGTGCGAAGAATGCATTGTGTTATTATGTGTATTTCCATGTTTTGAAGACTTTCATACACAAACAAAATTTTAAAATGTTTTTAACGATATTTTCAGTATAATACTTATTTTTTACTATGTAAAAGACATAATTTAAATGAATTATATAAAAAAGCAAAAACAATTTTTTTACTCTATACTGACTTGTTTTGTTATTATATCCCTACTCCCTAACAGCTCTGAGAAAATGACGTTCCAGAACGTCAATACTCCTTAAAGGGTTAAGAAGATACATTAAAGTTTTTCAGTGATATTCTTTGTTTAAAGTTTTCGTTTTGTAATGATCGACATTAAAAAGTTTTATTAGCGAATTTTCATAGGAAAAATTAGCTATTGCAGTGGCCCTTATGAGAAGACCCAAGGTCGGGAGTAGCAAATGAGCTCCGATCATGGTCCCCAGAACACGTTTTGGGGTGTCATTAAAAATTTTAGAAATATATATGTGTATATGTGTTCGCACTCTAGCGGCCGCATTTTAAGTCCGACTTGGTTCAAATTTGGTACACATGTTTGTTGTTTACGTCGCTCGGACGAGTTCGTTAGCCAAAAAATCCAACAATCGGAAGCACGTTTTTTACAGGAAGTAATTATTTTTTGTGATTTTTCCTATGTGAATGAATTTATTTTTGAGTTTTTGTACAAATATAAATGTAGGTTGTTATTCTGCACGTTTTGTTTTTTTACGGGAACTTATAGCTCGCTTGGTTCCCCCAAAATCAGACAAAACGTAAAGTACTATAGAAGTACCCGGTTCAAAGCCATGTGGTGGATTCAGTTGGGGTTACGAAGCACGCAATGCATTGTGTATTGAAGACACTCCCAATACGGGGGCTGGCATGTGAAGCACGCAATGTTTTATATGTTGAAGATACTTCCATCACTGGGAAAGGAGTGCGAAGCACGCAATGCATTGTGTTTTGAAGATACTCCCGATGCGGGGTTTTCGTGCGAAGTACGCAATGTTTTGTGTGTTAAAGATACATCCAATACTCGGAATGCCGTGCGAAGCACGCAATGCATTATGTATTGAAGATACTCCCAATATGCGGAATGGCGTACGAAACATTTTGCAGCTATTCAGCACCGTCGTGAATCGACCTATTTCCCAAATTTTCGGTTGAAATCCTAAAACATAGGCCTATAAACATAATTTTGGAAATTTGCTCAACTCACGTCAGCGGTTCAGCTGCGTGGTCGAATTATTAATTATTCGGATGGTTGCCATCGTTTGTGTGTTAAATTTGAATGACTGCTGTCTGTCAACACGTTCTGCAGTCAGGTGTGTGTCTGTTTGACTTCTCAGTTTCAGCTCTGGGTTGTACAGATAGCGCCAATTAGGATGGAGCGCAAAGAGGGGGTGTGCAAATCTCCTACGCCGGCTCCCACTACATTTCCCCTATTGCGGTGGAGTACAGTCAAGTCCGCCTGCCCTACCTCGTTCATGTCTGCTATGTAATCGTGTTGATTGTATATCAACACTTTTTGGTGGTGACTGTACTGAAGACTCACAATCGAGTAGGATAATGTGTCCATTACACACTACAGCATGTGATAACATGTAACCTATTAATACACCTGGAACGCTCGGGCTGTGTTCAAGAAAACGGTCTTTACCTCCACCCCTTGGTAGTCACTCACTGCCGCCATTGTATTTGGTTTTATAACCTAATAGAACTCCGATCCAATGCAATATTTCGTTCCACTGGAAATTCGACGATAGTGGCACTATCTATTGGGGAAAGGACGGAAGCTGTGTGAAACACCAATGCTACCAATGATTTCTCCGTAGCACTACCTCGCGGCGCGATCATGTCACACTGCTGCCGTATGGATGCAAGATCTATTTATTATTCATGATCTAGTGGTTTTCAGCAAGTGCGCTCTGTCGTTCACACGCTTTTGCGCCTCACCAGATTCATGTAATTACTATAAAATTTATATATTATTTATCTGAATGAACTACGCAATCTAACAGTATAAACTTCTTATAGTTTGGTAATTTATTTGATTTGTAGTAATGAAAAATATTTAGTGTTTTAAAAGTGTGACACGAACAAAGTCACTGAGTGTAAAATTTTTGTTTTCGGGTTAAAAAGAAACTTCCAGCGGAAAAGTTGTAGGTATTTGGTTGATCTACAATATTCATCCCAAATATTTTTTTATAAAATGATTTATTTGTTCTGTAGAGATGGTAACAACGTTTCCCGCGCTCAACCAATTCGCGTCGCACTACTCAGTTCAGTCTTCACGAGTAATTTATAGCGCTGTTTACAAAATCAGGAATATCGCAAACTTTAGGCCTACTTTCACTGGAGTATTTCAGTGTTTTGTGACGAAAACTAACTACTTTTATAAACATCATCAGATGCTTTGTATAGCTTACCGCTATTAATTTTGTTTAAGAAATCCACAACACCAGTGGTTTGTAAAGCGGTTTGTACAACACTTATAAATAAATACATAGTCGTCAACCACCTTCTAGAGTTTGAGGCATAGGCTACTGAGAAGTAAGTAAGAAATCATTCCGGAACTTCCGAGCCTGGGAAAGAATATCATTGAATAAGCCCCCTATTACACTACGCTACCAGGTGGCGCCACCAGCCAAGACACCGGTGTCGCTGCTCGTCACGGGTCATTGATACTTATGGAGCCTATTACATTAGGGCAGCCGGCGGTGTCACCAGATTTTGGCTGCTGACTGGTTGCCGGCTTGTTCGCGGGGCTTGGTGGTGGCCAAGAGTCGTAGCGGGGCATTGTATCTTACCGAGCTTATTACACTATTAGTTCCTGGCGGCGGAACTAGTCTGGCCACCACTAATAATATTGTATGTACGTGTGCTGTTATCTATTATCCTTCATCCGATTGTTTGGATAGCTATACCATCTGACAGGGAATTAAAAGTCCTACAAAAAAGGTGCCATGGTAATTTTTGTTAAAATGTACAGTTTTGGTGTAATTAAGGTTTGAAATGTTCAAATAGTCGCCTTTTTGAAACGCACAATTAATTGGTAATAATAGCTCATTTTAATTAAAATAGATCATTGTTAGGTATAACGTCATGTCAAGTTTGAACTCAATCAGTCTACCGTTCTCTAGATATCAATTATTTTGTAAAAAAAAAAAAAAAACAGATACAGACAGACGAAAAAGTAAGCACCCATGTTTATATTGTGAAATATGTTTGCCTTGATCCGATGAACAAATCCACAAAAGGGAACCAAAGTGTTCGGGGATACTCTGTATAAAATATTGTATTTCTGTAGTTGACATAGTTATTAAGCTACAGTTGTTTTATTTAATCGCCACAAACATACAGTTAGATGTAACAAAGCGTTCACAAAAAGTGACACAGTTTTAGTTAGAATTTGATATAATTAAACTTTATTTATACTAATAATGACCTTTCTTTCTACTTAATAATAATATAAAGTTTAATTACTTACTGAGTAATGTAATTGATGTTTATAAATAAAGAATTCTGGAGAGATAATTCATTTCTCGACAGAAATTTATTGATGTAAATAAAAATAAATTTACATATATTCTAAACTTATTTATATATTAATTTTAATTCCTACAGCTATTTTTATAAATAAATTGATTTAATATATTTAAAAAACCTCAAGTTATTGAATTTGTTTGTGGATAAAAGGGGGTTACAGATTCTATCAAGTAACACGCAAGTAATTTACAGGCGCCACCTGGTGGCCAAGTGTAATAAGGGCCTAAAAGTTGTTTCCGTCGCGGGACAGCGACGTTGGCTGTGGCGATATTGAAAGCGCGCGTTTAAACTTAAATGTGAGAAAACCAGGTCCCGTTCGTCCCCACCCGTCGCGTCGGTGCGACACTTGCTACTTAGGTTTACCTCTGTGAGCACGGCAGCAGTGGTACCTTCAATAAGTAAATTTTGTATTTAGCCGCGAGGAATAACACATTCAGATGTTCATAGATTAAATTTAAAATAAGATGAAACACATTTCCGTATCAAGTCACAAATGTTTTAAAATCACATACTTAAACTTTTCCTCAATTCCAAAAGTGTAGGAAAGTTTTCTTCGTGTGCTTATGCTTTATGCTCCAAGTGAAATGATATAAGGCTTCGAGAAACTTTGACAATTTCAGGAAGTTCGGTTCAAAACATCCATCAAAATCCTATAAGCCAATCGACAAGATGTAGAGACAAAAACTTTATTATTAAAGTAAACGTATATTATCACTACTATTTTATAGTGCCATTTTAAAAGTGAAATTAATTACTGCAAATTTTGTTTATAACTAATTATATAGAAAGTAGCATATTCGAGCCTTTATTTTTGCTTCGTATTTATTTTTATTTTGTTAACGTAACCTAATCAAATTTGGTTGTGAAAAATATTTAACTGTTTATAAATTTTATTCCTTGCTATGGTAATGAATGTAAATGCAATAAAAACACGTGTGTTGGTTCAGTATAGATTACATCTATATATATAAAAGCGAAATACCTCTCACTCACTCATCACGATTTCTCAAAAACTACAGAACGGATTGAAATGAAATTTGGTAAGTAGTTTCCTCTAGGGCCATAGGTGCTTACTAAGAAAGGGTTTTTAAAAAATCGAAATTTTAGGGGGGTTTGGGGGGATCTAAGTTATTAAAAAACGATTTCTTCAAAACTACCGAACGGATTTCTAATTACATATTTAAACAAACACAAATTTCTAACGCGTTGTCAGTACGGCTTTAGACGAGACAGAGGGATATCTGATGCCCTGTTTGATTTGACCAGCAACATCAATGATGTTATTAGCAGTAATAGGCGTAGCATTGTGGTTTTTTTGGATCTTGCTAAAGCGTTTGACTCCGTTGACAGGGAGAAACTTCTTCGCAAATTGAAATTAATCGGTTGTAGAAGAAAGTCTTACTCGTGGTTTGAAAGCTACCTGTCCAATAGGAAGCAGATTGTTTCTATATGTGGGGTAAACAGTGATAGTTGTTCTGTTAACTATGGGGTGGTTCAGGGAAGTACTCTGGGGCCGCTTTTGTTCTTGATTTATATAAACAATTTGAACAAATTAAATATTGAGGGCAAATTCTTTCTTTTTGCTGATGATATGGCTATATTATTTGAAGGGGAAACTTGGGAAGAAGTACAGGGAAAGGCATTGAGGAGTTTGGCTTCCGTAAAAAAGTGGTTTGACCAAAACGTGTTAACTCTTAATGTTTCTAAAACTAAATTTCTGCCGATTTCACTGAGAGCTTGCACTGATCTAAATCTAAATTCTTTAAACTACATTCTTGTGGTGATTATCTAAACAAGGTATGTTTGTGCGAACATATTGAAAGCACTGATTGTTATACGTATCTTGGAGTAATGTTTGATAAACGGATGAAATGGACTGAACATGTCAAATATGTAAAGCAAAAAACACGCAAACTAATCTATGTTTTTAAGCATCTTAGTGAAATCCTAAATGTTCAAGAGCTGAAGCTATCTTATTATGCATATTGTCAATCATTATTTATGGGGGGAATAATAGCCTAGGGGGGTGCCTTTAAAACAATTCTTGAACATCTTAACATAATTCAAAAATCTATACTTAAAGCTGCATTGCGTAAAGGCCGTTGTTTTTCTTCTGAGACACTTTTTGACGAATCTTAGACAAATTTATGTCAAAACTCTTGAAATTTATATTTTTAAAAACTACCGAGATATTTTCGAAATTACAGATCATCAACGTTTGACACGCAGCTCAAAGTCACTTGGAATTTTAAATAAAAAATTAAATAAGACTTTCTCGGTTACGAATTCACATTACATAGCTCATGTTTTATATAGGAATCTACCTGACCACTTACGTATGTTTAATAACTTTAAACTTCAGACATTTAAGAAACATATTACAAATTGGCTTCTGGAATTGGGAAGGGACGGTACTGAGAATGTCATTGTATCCATCTACAGGGAGCAAATATATTTACCCTTGTTTATTGTACTACCTTATCTCTCTCGCTATTATTGATTCTCGTGTGTTGAAGCAGTAACTATTTGTTGACCCGGGTTGTTTTAGTCCGATATGGACTTGGATTCCTCCGTTTGGCACTTCCCACTCTACTCTACGTCTATTGTTTTTATATTATAAAACTTTAATATAGATCAATAAATATATTATGTCTTCCTTGTTGTAACTTAGATTTTTAGATGCTACTCGTGCCTACGCACAGGCTAAGCCTATGTGGGCACAATTTCCGTGATATTATTATACATTTTTTCTGTATTATATTTAAGGAAATATAAATAAATTGAATTGAATTGATTGGAATGAAATTTGGTATGTAGCTTCCTCTAGGGCTGTAAGTGTTCACTAAAAAAGTTTTTTTTTTAAATTGTAAATTTTAGGGGGTTGGGGGGTACAAATTAGTAAATCACGATTTCTCCAAAATTACCGAACAGATTGGAATGAAATTTGGTATGTACCTTCCTCTAGGGCCATAGGTGTTTACTAAGAAAGGGTATGGAAATTTCGAAATTTTAGGAGGGGTTTGGGGGGATCAAATTTACTAAAATCATAATTTCAGATCTTTTATTATTATGACAATAGTGCTTTTATTATTTAACATCTATATACATAAAAGCCAAATACCACTCACTGACTGAACACTTAAAAAGAACACAATTACGTTAAAAAGACTGAAAATACTAACCACTACGGGCAACGCCGTACGGGTCAGCTTTGGTGAGGTGGGTTCTACCCATTGTATTTGGATAACCTATTATTCATGATCTATGGTTCTACCATTTAAAAATATAAGTGCATTATGTCTGCAACCATTGATTTGTTGTCCGTGAGTAGAATTAAACAAGTAAAGTTGAGTCTTTAGTGTACGGGTTATATTATTTTGTTTAAATATATCTTCAGATTTAGTGTTATGCAATCGGATTCATTGGTTGTGACAAGAGGACTGTCTTCATCGGATTTAATAAACTGCCGGTTGAGACAGTGGAATAACAAAAAATAACGATAGGTATGTTTTTCTACAAAATCTCGGAATTTACACGTAAAGTTAAAATTGCCACATAATATTGTAAAATATCGTATATCTTAAAGCAAATTTGACGCTCTACAACTTTCTCCTTATAACATTTTCATAGGACGAAAGGCTTAAGGGTTAGCTGGCCAAATAAGTAAAAAAACGAGGAAAAATTTCTTTTTCAAAAATAATAAAATTTTGATCGTTGATATCTCAGAAATTATGCGAGACAGTGAAATCATGAATAGACTCAACCTTGTAGGACATTTTGTGAGCTTTAAATTTTTATAGAATGGTCTTATCGCTAAGACGCATAGTTTTTGAGATATAAGTGAAACACCGAAAAAAGGGACCTTCTACAGCTCTCCTGCACCCTGCTCACCTGCTAGGAGTAGGGACTTTTAGTATTTTTACCTCCTAACTATTCCAAACAATGTCCCGAAGTGAACAATTTTGTTCCTTCCTGTTTCCTCTGTACCCCCTTTCTGAGCATTCATCGGCTGGACTAGTTTGTGTGTTTTTTACTTAATGTTTTGACTATCTCAATTCACGAGAGATTCTGATGAAGAGATAGACGTCCCGAAACGCGTCATAGAAATAAACACAAAGTTAGGAGTAGGCCTACACTTACCTGATTTAACACGTTGGTTTAATTCAGTTAATTACGTTATTTATTTACGTTGGTTTATAAGTAACATTTTTCATCTAAGATTCATAGAATCTTAGAATGTAAACAGTCTAACAGCTGTCATGCTAGGTAAACAGATTGTTAATAGATGGCGCCTTTCATTAAGAATCATAATGAAGTATAATATAAAAGTTTTTGATCAATGTTTGTAACGAAAACATGAATTTTAAGCTGTTTGTATATTTTTCGTCAATAGCGTTGAACATAAGCTTTAAAATGATGTTCGAATAATTAATATTGATGAAGAATAAAGCTTAATATCGACCCATTTTATTACGCTTATACATTATGGAAATATCGCTTAGCGAAAAAAAAACATCTTTGAGAAATAATATATATGGATTTACATTAGCAAGCATAGGGTGACCAAACGATTGTCCCGGTTTTTTGTCGTAACGTATGGTGTCCCGAAAATGGTTCCGGAATTCTGTTTTGTGAAATTTTATTATGTATTGTTTTATAATTCGCTTGATTGAAAAAAAATACAAAACGATAAAATTAAACATCTGACGAAATTCAACATTTTGTTTGAATACTATTGAAATGATAAAAATAAATGTGTAGCATTTTTGTGGAGACAATACGAACGTCAACTTTGATTGTATAAAAGTTTAAAATCCGGTACTACTACCAAATCGATTGTGTAGAATTTGACATGGTATTGTTCTCGATAACAAAGACACGATCAATCAGGCTGGAAGCAGTGAACATTTTCCCTTTCTCCGAGAACACTAAGTAGTATTTAAAGCTTATGTGAATTAAATTATATTAAAAATTCCTCAGTTTTAATATTTTAAAATTATATATTTTTTTTTAAATCATATGAATTAAACATAATTAATTATACTTTCAGATACGTAAGGCGTAATACATTTTGTATTTGTTGTTTTTATCAGCAGGCTAACAAAATGAATTAACAAAACATAAATTTCTATAAAAATACATATATTTTATGTTTTGTTAATTCATGTTGTTAGCCTGCTGAGGGGAGTCCTTTGGTGTCCGGCTGGATGTGTCCCGGTTTTCTCCGCAAACGAATTGGTCACCCTAAGTATGCACTATTTACAGACTCACCTCCCCCCCCCCTCCCAATGCTATGCAATATAAATAGTGTAGTCCTGCGTAGGAAGAGAGAGTTCGGAGTAAATTTGGATCAGTATTGTTACTTCCTGTTTTCACCCGAGCTTAGTTTAATGTAAGCGGAAGGAAGTTGAAGGTTATGTTCCTGTCCTTTATAGCTAGGATGATAATTTTACTTCCTCCAAAGGCGACTTCAGTAATACGATTCCCTGCAATCTATTTTTGTTTAACTTTGTTAACAACTCTAATAAACTCCATTAATATTGAAATAGATTAATGTCTAATTGCTGTAAAGACAGAGTGTCTCAGAACTCAGTACCAATTCGTTAAAGTATTGGTTTTGGCCATGGGCTATTTACAATACTTATAGCAAAATATAGAAAGTTTTTTTATTTTTCTAAACAATTCCCTTTTTTGTTTTTGATTTTTAATTTGCAAATTTATACATAGTAATTGACTAATATAGGCCTACCATGTTGAAATTTTCCTGCAAACTAAAATTTGTTCCACCCACTAAATTCAAATTAATGATCGATTAAAATGGTCGATGAAGAATATCTCGAGAATCATAACCTTCACACAAAATATACAAAGGGCAAACATTTTTTTTTTCGTTTTTCTGCACATTAAAATATAAACGATTTATTTACAAATCTAAAATTTTCATTCAGGTAATTGTCTAAGATAAACCAGATTAGACTGAAATAAATATTTGTTTCACGTTTTTAACCACAATTCGCTTATTTTTTATTTAAAAAAAAATGTGAAACATTTTTCTATTAAAAAAGGCGAATATTGTTTTTCAAAATTTTAATACTCTCTCTGTAAGGTGAACGGTTTTCGAGAAGTACAAAAGCAAATATAACTGGGCGCGTTTCCTCGAATGGATTGGTTGGAAAATTTAGTTTTTGACCTCTATGAAATAACACTCTTTGAAAAAATCTTAAGTTAAATTAGCGTATAAACCCGTTTTTAGATAAAAATAAACTGGCTATAAAAAATAAAAAAGAAAGGCGTTGTGGAACTGCCGTCAGAAGATAAAACTGTCATGAATACAAACCTTTTGTTATATTGGTTCAATTCGAAATGTTATCATTACTTTAATTCATTTTATTTATTTTAGCCTGCACAATAGGGTGTACGAATACCGTAATAATTTAGGTAAGTATCTTTTAAACAAACGTCAATTCCTATTTCTTAATTTCTTTTGCGTGGATGACCGGTTTCGATCTCTCTTGTTCAGACCATTATCAAATCTTTCAATACACAAAGGTTCAGTTCAGCTTTGATTTGATAATGGTCTTAACAACAGAGACAGAAATTGGTCATCCACCAAAAAAGGAATAGGAATTATATTTTTTAAAAGGTAAGTACCTAAATTATTCATTATTTTTATCTTGTTCCATTTAAAATTTAATTCAAAATAAATTAAAATAACATAAACATGATTATCTTTAGTCAAATAATAATGAAAACAACATAATATTATGTTAGGCATATATATACTGAACCTACTAGCGTTTCTTTCGTTCATTTACATGCATTACCTTAGCAAACAACTTAGTAAATTTAGACTTTAAAAAAATGAGATAATATGTCCATTTTAGAGTATTTTAGAGTATTTTAACACAACTTAAAAAATGAGGAAGCACAATGTCATTTCAAATTTAGCGTGACGTGGCTAAACCCGTACAGCTATTGAGTTTAAGTCGTTGAATTAACCATTGCCAATTTTATTTCATCGATTTCTTCTTCTTTTACGATCAGATGTTACATTAATGGTCTGCTGTAGTGGCGGCCATCTTGAATTTGTATCCCGTAAGAGCAATGTTCAATTTAAAACAATTTATTTCGTTTATTTGTTATCATACAATTGTTTGCAAGGTCTCATTTTATCCACAGTCACAATACTCATCCGTTTGGCGTTTCACATTTAAAAAATCCCTTTCATTTCTCACGTAATTGACATGTTTTAAGTGCCAAGTTTGAACTTTTTTCTTTACACAGTAAAAAAATTATAACTAAAAGAGAAATGAAAGATCCGCAATTTTATAAATAATATTCAGTATATTTTTCAGCACTCAACAACAAAAGATAGATTTATAAAATGGTTTGAAATGAGGCAATGTCAAAGCGCTCAGCTGCAAGAAATTGCACTGTTTAGATACTGCTACAGGAAAGAACCGCTGACGTCGCCAGTTGCTTTCTCGTTTACTGGAGCAGACCCTTAAGGGGGCGCTACCCTGTCCGCCCCAAAAGAATCTGAATCTGATTCCCATAAGAGCAATGCTACAGAATAAGTCTTTTTTTCCGTTAATTCGTGGAATAATTTTTTTATAAATACTGTCATATGCGGATGTTGTTTGCTGAATATATTTTCAAAAACCGTTTTATTGTTTTCATAAACGTATGATATAAATATTAAAAAATAGTAAACTTTATTAATTTTTTACTTAGTTGCAAAAAGAGATATTGCAAAAAACCTTAGCAATCAACACCCACAATCTATTTTACTTAAAGAAAAAAAAAATACAGCTTTCGTTTTTTGACAAAAACAACACAAAAATATGCTTAATAATGAAGGTATGTTTTGGTTGTTTAACATTGAAATTGGTAGCCAACTTCGCCGTTTTGAATGTAGGGAGCCGAGCCTCAAACTCCTGGATTATATTAATACGTGTGTAAAAAAATTACAAAATCGAAAAGACAAAGGGTCCCACTGTGCGCTAAAGAAGTGTTCACTTCAAAAATAAAATTGCGGTTGTGTAAAAACCAGGCTCTTTAAAATATTTTAAATGATTTTTAACTGTGATTGGACCAAACACAATACGCAAAATTATTGGAAGTGGATTTTAAATAATATTTGTATAAGTTGTGTAGAGCAGACTTTGACTTCACTATACAGTATGTAACTTATAAACAATATTTTTTAAAGTAGTCCATAGGAAAGATGAGCTGTAGTAAATGAGTAGCTAAGTTCGGGATTAGTAAATAAACATCAATCATGGACCCGAGAACACGTTCACAAACATGTTTTATATTTATGTACACATGTGGTTCGCACTCTAACGACCTCATTTTATATCCGATCTGGTCCAAATTTGGTGCACACATTGGCTATCCAAGTCGCTCGTATGAGTTCGTTAGAAAAAATAATTCAACAACCAAAAGGACGTTTTTTGACTGGATTTAAGTATTTTTTAGAGTTTTCGTGCTAGAATAAAACTTTTTGGGGGTCTTATCTAAAAAGAATAATGTAGGATATTATTCCGTGATTTTTTTACTTGAGCTTATAGTTCACTTGGTCCCCCCCAAATTCGATCAAAACTTAAAATACCATAAAAGTACCAGGTTCAAATCGACGTGATGGAATTTACAGTTTGTGCATCTTCTGATCCCAGGCCGACGGACGAGTTTGTACGCTGCGAGCGAAGCGAATCAGTTCACAACCCGAGCCCGCAAGGTTTTGCTAGTGTTCCGCTCCGAGTGGAACGAAGCAACTCGTAAGTCGAAGCTGAATGCTGAGGTGCAAGTAAATTCTACTAAAGTATTTCGTACACACAGGCCTTCGTACATTCAGTGCCTTTTTGAGTAGACCAATTTTCCTAATTGTTGGTTGTAACCCTGAAATATATAAACTTAGTTTTGTAAAATCGCTCAACTCTCGTCAGCGGTTCAGCTTCGTGATGGAATTATTTTCATCTTCAGTGTCATAGGGATGGTGTTTATATTGAATGATCTCCTATTGTCGCTTTTGGCTCTACATATCTGGTTGTCTAAGCGTCAGTCCGTCTACATTCATCAAATACACTTTTGTAAAAGCAATACGTTGAGAGTGCTTACTGACCGATATCGTGTGTCTTTAACTTTTGCAAACGTGTATTTGTGTAAACGTGTTTTGTCGAGTAATGTTACATGTGGACTGTATTAAACATTATTTTAAATATTAACGAGCTCCGGATGTAAAGATTCCTAATAAAAAAAATGCCAGGTCTGCTTAAGACCACACGGGACAAGTGTAAACTTCTATGGAGATATTCTGATTTACACTTCAGAAGTATAGAAAATATTGAATAAAAACACAATCTATGGAATGAGGAAGCACAATGTCCATTTCAGGGGGTATTGCCAGGTAAACTATTTTAACACAACTTACGAAATGGGGAAGCACAATGTCCATCTCAGAGTTATTGCCAGGTAAACTATTTTAACACAACTTACGAAATGGGGAAGCACTATGTCCATATCAGAGGCATTACAAAGTAAACTAGTTTAACACAAGTTACGAAATGAGGAAGCACAATGTCCATTTCAGGAGGTATTACCATGTAAACTTTTTAACACAAGTTACGAAATGAGGAAGCACAATGTCCATCTCAGAGGTATTGCCAGGTAAACTATTTTAACACAACTTACGAAATGGGGAAGCACTATGTCCATTTCAGAGGTATTACCAAGTAAACTATATACCCTGCTATATACACACATGTGTAGGCCTACTATATATATTATAGGGTGACGGAATAGAGCATGACAGAAAAAGCGTGACGGTAAAATCCGATAACATTTTTGACGAGGTGCGCCTATAGAAGTTTACACTTCAATAAAACCTTATGTAAGACCTGATGATGGGTCCACGCAGCCGAAACTGCAGTAATAGTTAAAATCAACAGTGGATTAGTATGGCATACCGGAAAAAATGTGATATAAATTTATTTATAAAAAAGTTGAATTGTTCCCATTTTAATTTAAAAATCTGTTGCAGAAGTAACATCGTTTTTAGTTGGAACGCTGATAAGTATTTAAACTGTGTACAGAGCTCCCAGAGCTAGCCAGATAGTCTTTTCTAGGTTAAATTAATTACTTCAATACAAAGCCATGATTAATTGCTTAAACAAGTCTGTGCTAGTAGTCAGTATTATTTGTTTGTTCGTTAATTACAAGTAGTTCAGGTACTAAAGAATGAATAGGGGACTGTACATGGGCGCCCATACCGACGAGCAGAGGGGGGCCACGATCCCTCCTCCCCTATCTCCCAGAGAAAGTAAAATATGTATATTATTAATTATAGTCAGGAATTTTTTTTTAAAGAAATTAGCACTAAAATATGTTTTAAATGTTATGTGCCGTTTGACTTTACATATACTTATTTTATTTTTTTCAAGAGTTCAAGCATGAGATGCTGGGTCACTACTTGATGCGGCCTCTAGCAGTGTTATAGGTCTTTGTGTATTCACTGACGGTGTAAAGGTACAGACTCAATGCTGTGTGGGTTAATATTTCACCTGAACAGCCAAATTGGCTTCCCAAATTTAAAAAGTTTTCTTGGTGAGATCAAAAATATCCCTGGACTCCTTTTGCCGAAGGAGGGGAGGCTACTCCTTAACACGTTCATTGCTACGCAAATTTCGTATTTCCTATGCTAGGAGCTGACATATTTTTCATATTTATAGTCTAAATGAGTAGAAAATACTTTATTTTTTATTTTTTAACCTTTCTAATAATCACTAATATTTTAAAGCGGACGCACATGTGCGTTCATAGCACATAGCCTTAAAATTAGCATACGAAGCACGCAATGCATCGTGTATTGAAAATACTCCCAATACGGAGGTTGGCGGGCAAACCACTGTGCGTCCGCCGCTTTTCATACTGTTCAGTGTCAAGCTCACATGTGCGTGTTAAGCCCTATAAACCGGTCTAGCCCCCCCCCCCCACCTCTAGAAAATATCATATGTTCACCCATGGGACTGTATGAAGGAGACACTTTGTACATCAGCTGGTTAAGTATAACTTAAGCAGATAAAATTTCAAATCTCTAAATATTAAAAAGCTTCTTCACTCGTGTAAATGTGCACTCTATGCAAGGCCAGACAGTTTTTCGGATCGGGATTACATTAAACCAGAATAGTAGGCCTACTAGGTTTTTCAGGACAAGAGACGACTAATGCATTAAATATTATATTCCGATTACTTGCGTTTAAGAGGTGAAAATTGGAGCCTACCCTATAATCCTTTAATTCACCCACTACCCAATTCGTCTTTAAACAAAAATCAGCGATTTTTAAAAGAAAAAATTAGATGTAGCAGTGACTATAAAGGGGAGACCTAAGTTCGGGGGTAGGTAAATGAACACCGATCATGGTCCAGGAACATGTTTTGGGGTATCATCGAAACGTTTATATTTGTATATGTGTGTTTGTACTCTACCGGCCGCGTTTTAAGTCCGATTGGTCCACATTTGTTTACACACGTTGGTCTTCCAAGAAGCTCGAACGAGTTCGTTAGCCAAAAAAATCCAACAATCGGAAGCTTGAGTGTTGAGCGCAATTAAAACATGTTTGGGATTTTTCGTACTTGAATAAAAATTGTTTGTGTTTTATATAAAAAATAAAATAAAATAAATACATGAGATAACTCTGCACATTAGCCAGTCTGGTTGCAACAAAATCAATCAAAACTTAAATACTTTACAAGTATTTCCCCTCGATTCAAACCACGTGAGGGCAGATTCTGATCCGATGTCGAATCGAGCGAAGCGAGTTTTTCATTGCGAAAGCAAGAAGCATCGCGTCAGCCGGGTTTGGAGGCTGAGGTGCAAACAAACTCTACTAATATATTTCGTGCATGAAGGCGGCTATTCAGTACAC
Source organism: Philaenus spumarius (assembly GCA_018207615.1). Taxonomy (NCBI): domain Eukaryota; kingdom Metazoa; phylum Arthropoda; class Insecta; order Hemiptera; family Aphrophoridae; genus Philaenus; species Philaenus spumarius. The sequence goes on along the minus strand of JAGFPH010010494.1, from coordinate 1,218 downwards.
CGATTTCCGAAACAGTCGATTAAAACCCATAAACATAGAGACCTAATTTTGTAAATACGATCGACTCAAGTCAATAGTTAATTAAGCTGCATGTGATGCATAAGAAACTAAAGCTCTCGTATGACGATCGCTTGCTTTTAAGGGATACAAATATTACAACTACCACTAAAACCGTAAATAATTATTATTATACTTACCATGTAGCTAGAGAGATTAAATTTGGTACATTTCTAAAAAATATAAAACCCTCGGTTTTCGGTCACGTATACGGAACGCCAAGTACCAAACCAAAAGTGTCAGCCCATGAAAACAGTGATATTATCAAAAATATGGCCAAGCTTTTGACAAGCAAAATAAGTATACAGGTCCCAGTATATATGACAAGTATGCAGGGCAAGGATGCAGGTCAAGTACAGGTGTCAAGTATACAGGTTAAGTATTTTGATCAATCATATAGGTCAAGAATGCAGGTAATGAATGCTGGTCAAGTATACAGATCAAGTATATACGTCAAGTATATACAGGTTTATTTACAGGTTGTGGTTTAATTTTCATGCAGAGCACTTTAACCACCCTCTTATTCTTGGTCTAACTAATTGAAAGCCTAAACAGACCCAACAATACAAATAATTGTTAACGTTTGTCTTACATGGCCAGTTTATTTCTAGTCAAATATTGAATCACAATTTTAAACTACGTTCAATTTTACATTTTAGAATCGGTTCCTCTTTGCCCAAACTTTCCAAGTTATAAAACAAGAAAATCGAGGCCACGAATATGTTTTCGTCGGATTTTAGTTACTAATACAAAGTCCGTGTCATTTGCGTTGTCAACACATAAACCCCATTTACTGCGTAAACACTGTGCAGTTAACTAAATGACGACACTTGGGTAGTTTACGCTTGAACGGCGGTCTTGTAATCATCTTTACGTTCACAGAATATAAATAGCTAATTACTACGCAGAGCTCTCTTCTTGTATACATTAATCTTTTGAAAGTGTATAATGTAGTCAAGATGCCGATCTTGATACTTTTAGGTAACTGAGAGCCCGAAAGTAACAATACAAAACCGAGTATTGAATCAAGTATAATTAAAATACAATATCCCAACTGGATTTGAAGGTGTGTTATATGGGCATAAATACATTTATAAAATATCATACTAGAGGCCTCTGCAACCCCCGCGGTGGACCAAAGGCAAACAGATTACCACTTAC
>JAGFPH010010493.1:12986-39777 GCA_018207615.1 Philaenus spumarius | reverse complement strand
CTCATGATTAGTCATAACTTCAAAACTAAGATGATGAATACCATAAATGGTATTCAATTAAATTATTGAGAATAAGATGAAGCAGTACTTGAAATAAAAGTTTAAAATCAAGCACGACTTTGTCTACATCTAAACAAAACACTAACCTAAAAATTAGAAATGCAAATTAGGCTTAAAAAAATTGTATAAATCATCGAATTATAGACAAATAACAAAAACAATACAAAATACAGAAAACTGTACACTAATTTACCGAAACAAGGTGCCAAACTTTTGAAGTAGCTACACTTCCCGATATGAATAGCACAAATGTAATTATAATTAATTTGTTGTTACTGTCATTGTTTTATAGTCTCTGATAAATCTTTGTTTAAAGGAAATATGGTGATGAAGGACTTCCAGACCACAGTATTAACATAAAACTCACAGGTTCAGCAGGACAAAGTTTCTGTGCCTTTATGTCAAAGGGCGTTCATGTCACTTTGGAAGGAGACGCTAATGACTATGTTGGCAAGGTAATATTCTAAAGAAATAATTATTTAAAAGTAAAATAATTCAATTTGAGTTTCCAGCTTTTAATTTATGAAATGTACACATTATGCTGTTTAAAAAACTCAATGTAGAAAGGGAGTGTATCGCATGATTGATAAAATTATTTGGGTTAGCAATGAGTGTCATGGTGAAGAGTGTAGTAAAACTTATAATAATATTCTGTTATGTTTTCAGGGTTTGTCAGGAGGAGAAATCATCATCTACCCACCCAAAACTTCAACCTTTGATTCTGTCATGAATGTTATTGTGGGCAATGTGTGTTTATACGGAGCTACATCGGGAAAAGCATTCTTCCGAGGAATTGCAGCAGAGAGATTCTCTGTGCGTAACTCTGGTGCCATCGCTGTTGTTGAGGTTTGTCATTTTTCATCACAATCAAACCTAAAATCTTTAACGGAATCAAGTTGGATTCAATTACTGGCATTTAAATATAGTATTTAAAGTTGATATCCAACCTAACCTAATAAATAAGATATTTCAATTACAAGTTGTTGACTTTCCTATTTTGTTTTTTATTCATACATGGTATTCCCAGTTAACTCTTATTTAAAATACTTGAATCACTCTGTACAAAACCGAATTAAGACTATCACCTATCTTGAACAATAAAGATAGTTTTCATGATATTTTTATTTTATTTTTGATTATATAATACATTTTTTTTAAATGTTTTTAACTAAATTTACTCTTTAACTCTTTATTCACAGTAAATGTTTCCAAGTCCTAAATGTTAGACCTAGGCCTAACCAGGGCCGGATTTCCCAATAGGCCCGAGCCTATGGGCGCAAGCTCCCAGGTGGCGCACGGCCGAGAGAAAAAATATCTAGAAATAAAAATAAATAGCCATGACTTAACATATTTTTTTAATTGATTACAAAAAAATCATTCTGATTTTGAAGTTCATTGGAACAAATAATTGTTGGTAAAGTTAAACTATTTTTCAACATTATGCATCAACTTCGTTACAACATTGATCTCAAACACGGGAGAACTGGCTGTAGGGATGTCGTCAGCTCACTATTTAATACATAAAATTACTAAAAGAGTTTTAAGACGGCATTTTGTTAAGCCCAGAACCAAGTAAATTACTCGAAAACCTTGCAATGATAAAATTGCATCGTGGAGTGGTGTCTAAGCAATTAACATATAGGCCTGATATAATTTTTTAATAAAGATTTTTGGGGAAGTAACTTTAACCAGACTAGGGGGCGGAAAAAATTATTGGGCCTAGGGGCACCAAAATGCTAAATCCGGCCCTGGGCCTAACCCTACTTTCACTACGATAATTTTCACTTTCGTTCAAATAACAAATTTACACTCACTATCACTTTCCGTATCCGAATCATCCAAATTTAGTTCATCATAGTTCTCTTCTTCTGAATAACATCTTCAATTTCAACATCTACTACAGGCAGAATTGATGCCATTTTGACACTAAAAATGTAAGCACAAATGCATTGTGCTGAAAAATTAAATTTATCACAGATGAAATAATAAAATGTTAAAAAATAATTAAATGTACTACAAAGCAGAAATTAAAAGAAACACAACAGTTGTTGGTAATTTAAATTCTATAACTGTACTACAAAGTTAAATTAAATGTCAGAAGCCATCATAGATTAAATAAGAAGACTAATTTCAATATGTTAGAAGACCTCCTCCAACTGAGAGTAGAAAATGTTTAATGTATCATATTAGTAAGATTTAATAATGTTAGTGTTTTCTGTAAACAGGGCGTGGGAGACCACGGATGCGAGTACATGACTGGAGGCTGTGCTGTCATCCTAGGCTTAACCGGACGTAACTTTGCAGCAGGCATGTCAGGAGGTATAGCATATGTACTGGACGTAGATGGATCCTTCAGGAGGTAATAACAAAATTGTATTAACGTTTTGACGTGTTTGTTTGTTTACATTTTACTGACTAGTGATGTTGAATGAAATATAGTTACAATATTGTCTGTGGTCTGTAACAGTAAGTGCAACTTGGAGATGGTGGAACTTCTGCCACTAGAACAGGAAGAGGATTTGGCTTACGTGAAAAGTTTGTTGGAAGAGTTCCATCGGAAGACAGATTCTCTCATTGCCAAGACTTTGATCGATACTTGGCCTGAACCTGCAATGAAGTTTGTTAAGGTATTGTTTTCCTATTATTTAAATTTTGTGTAAAATTTTAAGGCTCGAATAGTGTCTTATACAAAACATGGAAAGCTGGCTAGTGGGTGTAGCAGAGATCAAACCAGTAGTAAATAAACATTGGAAGATATGTATTTAAATTGTTATGTAACTTCAGTCTTGTGAATTTTCCATTTTGTGTTGTAAAATTGAAAACGATAAATTTATTATTAAAAGGTAATTAAACCTTATCGGTAGTGTTCTGCGGGTAGTGATTTTTTGGTTCGGTTCGGGTAGTGAAATTTTTCACTCAAGTCTGGTCGGGTAGTGAAATATTTCACCCGAGTCTGATCGGGTAGTAAACAAAAACTCAAAGCAACTGATGATGTTATATTTAGAAAATACAACTTTTTCCTTTGAATTTAGCGCTTGCCTCAGAATTCATAAATATTATATTAATACTGTAGGGTTAGGCCTACTTAGTAAGTTATTAGGTTACTAAAAACGTAATCAGCCTAACCAAACTAAATTATTAGGCTAATTAAAATATTTTTTCTATTCCCAAAAGTAGGCCTACTGATTGCTGGTTTGGATTTATTTTCCTTTCGATTTGTATTAGTATTCCTACTCTCATGATCGCTATCTGTTACAAAACTCGTAGCCCTAGCAGTAGTAGGACCAGCTGCACCGATATTTCTAGTGATAAAATTGACTATTTTACGAAATCTAACTTCCCAATACAAAAATAGTGAAAAATAAAACAAAAAACTACAGAACTAATAAAATATCACATCCGTTTAAAAAAAAGAAACATTTATTTATTTTAACACAAATTGTAACCAACAAAACATTGACTGTGATGTGAAATAAACGAATCTAATGTTCATTATAACCTCAAACAACACGGAATGACAAAATACAGAGTAAAACAAAAGTGAACTGTTATGTCCGCCAAAAACTTTTACGTCGACCGGGTAAAATGAATTTTGAATTTCGGCTTTATATTTAATTTCTGGTAACATGCTTGTATGCAATTGAAATGTTGACCTTAGTTTAAAAAGCTGAAAGAACATCATATACTGCGATCAGTTGTCGGAGAAAAGATTCTCTTGTAAAAATTCGGGTGAAATTATCGGTTAGTCAATTCCGAAGTAACAATTTATACAACATAGATTATAATATACTGGACTGGTAGGAACATGCACGGATTATGCAAGACGATATTATTATAGTCATGTCGCACATAAAACACAAGATGTGTCTTTACTGTTTAGGTTTTTGACTTTTTTTCATCAGAATAATAGTGTTTTCTAAGTGACTTGAAGTAAACGACAGTTGCCTAGCTGTTTTAATCAACGTGATGTTTTGATTCCATATTTTTGTTTCATTTGTCGAGTCGAGATCATTTGTTGTGATTATCATATAAATAAAGAAGGTTGGATAATTTTTTTTAAGTTTCAGTTTTTGACACATTGTCTTTATTTTTTATATTGAAATATCTTTTATCAACTTAATTTTACTTTTTACCATAAAGAAATTGAAATATTCATTTTAATTCCTCACTACCCGAATTTATCGGGTATTCAATTCCTCACTACCCGAATTTATCGGGACTGGATTCCTCACTACCCGAATTTACCGGGTGTAGCCAAAATACTCGACTGTATTTTAACATCTATTTCAGACCCGCCCGACCCTCGGGTAGTGAAAAATACCCTCCTGAAACCCTCAAATTCGGGTACCCGCAGACCCCTACTTAATATAGCCCGGTATAATATAATTTGTATAAACAAATTTTTTATGAAGAGAAGATGCACACATGTTTCAGAGTATAGATGATTACTATAAGGATAAACGTTGACAGTTTATTGATATGCCGTACTAAAAGTTATAAAAGTTTTTCCAAATGACTGGTGTTCACTTGACTAGAAGCCAAGGATAAATATGAGAAATTACTCTAGAATTTCTGAGTAACGGAAGGTTTAAGTATTTAATTAAATAGATTATTACTACTACGATTTTTTTAGAATACAGATTGCTAGCATATATATATTACAGAGAAATGTCAAAGTTTTTAATTAAATACAATAGAAACATAGTTACTACTTTTCTTTAGAATAATGATTCTATTTAATGAAAACTGAGCACAACTTTTTAGAATTTTATTTAAGTGAAAAAACTTTAGATAATATTGTTAAAAACTTGAAAATGTTAGCCAAATCTTAAAACTGATGTTGAAATTGTAGGTTATTTTAACTGTAAAATAAGAATAGTGCTGATTTTAAATAGATTGGGGACTGGGGTATTAAGCCACTTAAAGGGGATAATTATTTAAAATATCCTAACTTGCATTCATTGTCATTGTGCATTTTAGCATGTACTAACTTTTATCCGCTCTATTTTAAGCTTTAACTAGAAAACCTAGGCAATGCTTGAAATGATTAGAAATTTCAATAACTACTGCATTGCTTTATTTATGTTATTACTTTAGATACTATAAATGTGATACTGTCTACAGGTTTTCCCATACGAGTACCAAAGAGCACTGCTTGCAGAGAAAGAAAAAGCAGCAGCCGCTGATGAAGGCAAAACTAAAAGCCTAAATTCAACCGTACCTGTTGTAAATAATCACACGTCTGTTCGTGATATCGAAGATTCGATCAGTGACAATGTAATGGAGAAGAAACGTCTTGACAAAATTCTAGACAAAACCAGGTAATGTCACCATTTAGAAGTGAAAAGTTCTTATGTTGGACAATTTTTGCTTGGGTATTCGAATGAAATCTCGCGCACCGTACCGTACCCATTGTATTTTAGATGCGTGTCGTTTAAGGCTGTATAACACATACAATATTTAAAAAAAATTATGTATGGGTTAATTTAATAGCTGAATGGGTTAATTTAGTCACGACAGGCACCGATGAAATGGACATTGTGCTTCCTCATTTTGTAAGTTTTGGTAAAATAGTTCACATCATAATTCCTCTGAAATGGACTTTACACTTCCTAATTTTGTAAGTTGTGTTATAGCTGTATGGGTTAATTTAGTCATGATAGGCACCGATGAAATGGACATTGTGCTTCCTCATTTTGTAAGTTGTGGTAAAATAGTTCACTTGGTAATACCTCTGAAATGGATATTACACTTCCTAGTTTTGTAAAGTGTGTTAATAATGTGCATGGTGATACCTCTAAAATGGACATAGTTCTTTCTCATTTTTTTGTAAATGTCTAAATTTTGCTAACTTGCTTGATACCTTTGGTAATGAATGTAGATGCATTAAAGAAATTTGTGTATTGGTTCAGTATAGGCCTAAAACCTATAATTGTGTTATTATTATTTGACTATAGACAGTCTTGTTTATGTTAATTTTTAGATTTTAATTTTAAATGGGACAAGATAAAAAATAATTATCAACATTCGGATTACATCAATATAACCAACGATTTATACTATGACAGTTTTCACTTCTGTCGGCAGTCCTATTCGGGTTTCTTTCTTTTATTTTTTTATTTTTTTTAAATGTGTTAGGAGTAGCAAGGGAAGTAGAACTTATAAAACACAAAGTACCTCTTGGTTTTCAGAGGGTTCATCAAGTATTCCAGAGAGACAGCGCCTTACAGACCGGCGGAGAAGAGGCTCAAAGACTGGGACGAGATCTACAACTTTCCACACGTTAGGAAAGGTTTGAAAGTACAAGCAGCCAGGTGCATGGAGTGCGGTGTGCCTTTCTGTCAAAGTTCCCACGGATGTCCTTTGGGTAATATTATACCCAAGTGGAACGATCTCATTTTCCATAACAATTGGAGTGAAGCTTTGAATCAGCTGTTACAAACAAACAATTTCCCAGGTAAACATGATGCAAACTACTAAAACAATATGGAAAATAAATATTAGAAAGATATAAGTGAATATAGCAATGTTTAGCTAAGTTATATCGTAGTTTATGCAGAATTACTCTCTCCATCCTTATTAGCGAATTTCCATAGGAAAAATGAGCTATTGCAGTGGCCCTTATGGTAAGACACAAGGTCGGGAGTAGCAAATGAGCACCGATCATGGTTCCCAGAACACGTTTTGGGGTGTCATTAAAAATCGTATGTATATATGTGTTCGCACTCTATCGGCCGCATTTTAAGTTTGATTTGGCACGCATGTTGGTTGTCTACGTCGCTCGGACTTTAGAGTTTTTCTACAAATATAAATGTAGGATGTTATTCTGCACATTTTGTTTTTTTTACACGACCTTATAGCTAGCTTCGTTCCCCCAAAATCGATCAAAACGTAAAATACCATAGAAGTACCCAGTTCAAAGCCATGTGGTGGATTTTACCGTGGGGTTGGCGTGCGAAGCACGCAATGCATTGTGTGTTGAAGATACTTTCGATGTGCGGAATGGCGTGCGAAGCACGCAATGCTTTTTGTATTGAAGATAGTCCCAATATTCGGGTTGGCGTGCGAAGCACGCAATGCTTTGTGTATTGAAGATACTTCCAATATGCAGAATGGCTTGCAAAACATTTTGCAGCTATTCCGCACCATCGTGAATAGACCTATTTCCCAAATTGTTGGTTGAAACCCTAAAACATAGACCTATAGACTTAAGTTTGGAAATTTGCTCAACTCACGTCAGCGGTTCAGCTGCGTGGTAGAATTATATTTATAATGTGTGCATATACAATTTAACTTGAACTGACTTCAATCAATCAATTTAATTTATTTCCTTATAAAAAAGTATATTGACAAGGAAATTGTACCCATATAGGCATTAGCCTGTGCTTGGGCACGAGTCGCATCTGAGACAGCTACCACAAGGAAGTCTTATCACCTCTACTTTAGGCGTATGGTACATTCAAGAAAGTTTAAATACAAAACTGGTTGAGTGGGAAGTGCCAACCCATATCAATATCGGACCATTACCACCTGCATCCACAATTCATAACTGCAGTAACACTAAGTATTCAAAATATTAGTGGGTGAGATAAGACAAGTCAATAGACAAGGGTAAAGAAATTTGCTACCTGTAAAATTACATTATCAATAGTGTCCCTTCGCAAGTCGAGTAGTAATATATTTCTTAAATGTCTGAAGTTTAAAGTTGTTAAACGTATGTAAGTTATCAGGTAGATTCCTGTATAAGACATAAGCTATACAGAGTGTCAATTAAGTCTAGGTACGGTTTAATATTTCGTATATAAGGAAAATTTGAAGGTAGATGTGATTGAGGAACCTACTCTATGTAAAAATACTATTTTATTACGATATCAAAAAAAAATCCGCCATCTCGGATCCGCCATTTTGAATGTAACTTTGTTTTTTTAAATAGGAAGGTGGTCATTTGATACATCATTTCGATGTAGAATTTCAAGAAAAAACCAACGGTGAAATTTGCAAATCCATATTTTCAACCGATTAAAAATGGCGGCCAAAAAGCAACGAAATCGTGTTTTCCGATTTTGATGTACTATTTTTGTTTTAATATTAATTATTATTCTTTTTGGATTCAGAACTAAATAAGCTATCAAATGATATGCCACACAACGATATTTGTGGTTGTATAGTGGTAGTAGTACTACTAAGACTTTATGTTTGATTGGATTACAGAGTTCACCGGCCGAGTATGTCCTGCACCATGTGAAGGAGCCTGTGTACTAGGCATCAATGAGCCTCCAGTAACCATCAAGAATATCGAATGTGCCATCATCGATCACGCTTTCGAACAGGGTTGGATCAAACCTGAACCGCCGGTATTTAGGACGGAGAAGAAAGTTGCTATCGTTGGGTCGGGGCCTGCAGGCATGGCCGCGGCTCACCAGTTAAATAAGGTACTAAGCTCTCTAAACTTGACTTTAAAATAACAAAATAAATAACCACTGACAAAGAACATTAACTAAACAAAGTGAACACTACCAACAACTTTAAATACTAACTGTATTGTAATTCAGAAAACATATTATACTCATTTCTATTTCTCAAACTATGATACGGAATTTGACATATGATACACAGAACTTTATGGTAGTAGATCCTCATTTGGTTATCAATATCGACGGGCACTTATTCCCTTTTTAATAAGTAGCTAAGCAATTCATCAGTTTTTAATTGTTCCTCACTATTGTTTTGAATTTTCAATTTTTTTTTAAATAAAGTGTCCTTTGAATATTTTCAAATCACTACAATTATTAGTGCAAATAATTTTGCTCACATTTAAAGCTATATATTTCATATTTTTTTAAATTGGGCTTTAACAAGTTCTCTGCCGAGCATCGCACAGCATCAAAAGTGTATAATCCTGTGTACTGTCACAAATATGATACACTGTAACTTTGCTAATTCATGGAAATTCTAAGAAAAATGTTTAACTGAACAAATTTACACAAATTTTAAAATATATAATTATGCATAAATCTGTGAATCGTGCAGCTGTAATGAAAATATAGAGAATAGTATTGCCAACTATGAGTGGCGTCACTAAATGTCATAGTCGTAGACCAAGCAACATATTTGGCGGGCAGACATACTTACATACTGGTTCGAGCAAATCTGGTCTTTAAAAAGTCACATAACATAAAAACTCTATCGCAAATATTTCAACTACAGCCATCTCAAATGTACAGCATCAGTCTGTGGATAGAAACCAGTTTTACAAATAACTTTTATTATGTGTTTAAACTTATGAAGGAGCTGTTTTTAGCTGGTTTTCATTGACTTTTCAATCATACCTACAATAACTTGCAGCTCAGTTCGGGCTGTTTTTTTGGTTGCCATTTTTAATCGGTTAAAGATATGGATGTGCAAATTTCACAGTTGGTTTTCTCTTGAAGTCCTACATCGAAATGATGTATCAACCACCTTCCCATTTAAAAAACAAAGTTACATTCAAGATGGCGGATAATTTTTTTTTGAAATCATAATAAAATAGTTTTTTTTAAATTGATTAGGTTCCTGAAAGTACGGAGTTGATGTTGCAACAATTTTTAAATTATTAAGGGGGCCCGACTTTTGTATCACTCTGTATAAATGGCCAATGTTATTGAATATGTTCCAAAGCTAATCACCGGTTTTAAATTTTCTTTCTCACTGATAATGTATTTTGTGAGAACACATTTCCTTCTTAATTATATTATTTTCTTTCATATAATACATGCTAGATTGTAAAATGTTATAGGCTGGACATCTTGTGACAGTGTTTGAAAGGAACAACCGTATTGGTGGGTTACTGCAATATGGTATACCAACGATGAAACTATCCAAGGAGGTTGTACAAAGGAGAGTTAAATTAATGGCCGATGAAGGCATTGTCTTCAAGACTAACATCAATGTCGGCAAAGATATAACTGCCAAGGTAATATTTATATCACTATCCCTCTAGAAATATAATATAATGTATTTAAAGTTGGTACGACTTCCTCACTGATATAAATGAAAATTTTTATGTTATTGGAAGTCTAATTTTTTAAACTATTTAATTCAAACTTTTTAATAAATTTTACACTTATTTGAAATTTGCTAAGTATTTAAAAAGAATAACAATATATGTATATAACTTTTAGTAAATTGTTTCGATCAGGAAATCTATGAAGAGTTTGATGCCGTCATCCTATGCACTGGTGCTACATGGCCAAGAGATCTACCGATCCCAGGACGCCAGCTCGAAGGAATCCACTACGCTATGAGTTTCCTTGAATCATGGCAGAAGAAACAAATGGGAGATGTAAACGTACCTCCACTTCTTGCAAAGGACAAGGATGTGATAGTCATCGGAGGCGGTGACACGGGTTGTGATTGTATTGCTACTTCTCTTAGACAGGTGTGTTTAGGTTGGATTATTGAAAATAAAATTTTTATTTTACATCCGTTTTTTAAATTTATTTTTATATTGTATTTTCAGTCTTAGATCAGCTTTAAATTTGTCCTAAATCACTGAAAAACATGTTCTTAAACGTTTTTGGATTGTTAATAACGAATACAGCATCAACTTATAACAAATTTCATGCCAAATCATCTAAGCCAGATTTCCATTAAAACTTCACAGCATCTATAACCAAAAATAACAATTTGTATTTTTTAACAGTTATCTAAAAAAAAAAGAGCAGTTGGACCTTTATGATTTATGGCAAAATGATACATGTCACCTTTTATTTTATTATATGACCATTATGTACTGTAAACTTATAAAAATTCATATACTAAATTGAAATTATATAAAGAGTCAAAATATAAGGTTTAAGATAACATTGGATTCAAATCAGCCCATGTTAGTCCACTTTAAAGTTTCAACTTGAGTAATTTTTTAATTTGTGTTGCATTTTACTTAATTAGGGCTTGCTTTTAATTAATTATTTTAATAATTATATTAAAATTATCTAAATTTTCAGGTGCCAAATAACAATATACCATTAGTTCAATATAACTTATTTGAAAAGTAATTTTCATTATACTGCACCGAAAACAGCTGTTTTCTATACCTGTTCGTAGACAAGTGAGTCCTTAGGATTTTCCGTGCAGTAAATTTTACGATGAACCAGCTGATTTTACACATAAGAATAAACATCAGTTTTATGTAAACAGCCTATTGATTTTGTCAATAGAAATATAACAGAAAAATCAAACAAGTTTTAATTCTATTTTTTTTATATATAAAAAAAGATGTTTTGATTAAAAATATGTTACTTTTTCGGTGTAGTATAAAGCCTATTTTGCGTAAAATATATTATTCTATGGTACATAGTAGATTAGATTATGGAATTTGTTGCTGGGGAGGTACATATGTCACTAGACTAACTCCTCTAATTGTAGCACAAAAAAAGTTTGTGAGACTGATTATGCACAAAAAGGAGAGGGTTTCGTCTCTACCATTATTCAGACACCTAACTATACTGCCTCTTAGATGTTTATACATATTTAAAGTTATGAAAGTATTTTATATAAGGAGTGGTCATTTTTCAGATCTGAAAAGTAGAATTTCTGTTTATTTGCTTAGACGTGGCAATAAAGCATTCATACCCAGGGCAAAATTGTCCATATATTTCAATTTTTGTACTAATATCGCCCCAAGAATTTATAACCAACTTCCGGAAAATATTAAGACGTGTACAAAATTTAACAAATTTAGCAAACTGTTGAAGTGCTATCTTTTGGGCATGGATAATGTTGAGAATTTGATGAAAGTGGTCTTGTAAAGGACGATTTTTATGGTGAAACATGTTGGTAAATTAAATCTTGAAATATGTATGTTGATATAAGCATTTTTTTACTGATATGGTGTGTCTGTGTGTGTGTGTGTGTTGTTTTTATGCATGTGTATGTGGTAAGGGTGTGTATGTGTTTATATATGAAGTTATATATGAGTGTATGTATGTATGTTGTTAAGTAAATAAATTTAAATATAAATTGTAATTTATAGTTTGGATGCTTATTTAGAATTTTACTGAATTTGTTTAGTTATTTAGCAATACCTATTAACAAGTGATTTAACTGCTCCCACAAAAAACCCTAGAACCTCTGTTGTATTTTTTGTTTCTGTATTATGCAACCTCAAAACGGGCAAAAGCCCTTGGAGGTGCATTATTTTCATTCTTTGAAATGTTAATTTTTGTTTTTGTTTTTTACTGAGAAGTATTTTTTTAATTTTCTTTTTTTAAGTTTTTGTATCTAAGTTAAGTTTTATTTGAAATTATTAGTATTTTTTTCTGGTTTGTTTATTTGTTTACCAAGATGTGGTTAGTTTATATTTTCTTATTTTGTCTAGCTAAGTTTATATCTTTAATAATGTATTATGTTTCTGTGTTTAGTTAAGCTCGTATTTATGTATTCAAAGAATGAATAAATATATATAAAAAAAAAAAAAAAAAAAAAAATTGTACGCAACTTGCCCAATAAGATGTTGTGTGCTTGCATGAAAATCTCACACTTGGCTTGTGCCTTGCAAGATGCAAGTAAAATTGCAATATTATGGTTAACGAGTTAAGCATTAATGTTTTCTTCACTTCTACAAGTCCTCAAGCTGTATTTCATTAGGTTACTTCCTATGTGGAAGAAACTTGAAATGTAGTATGTAGAGGTAAACATTTCATAATATTGAAAGTTCAAAGCTTGTCCTTTATTTTGTGTAAAGGAATTTTTTTACATCTCTTCTCATAGTACCAAATAAACTCTGTTAAATTATATACTAAACTGTACATTTCAGGGAGCTAAGTCGATAACAACATTTGAAATCCTTCCTGAGCCTCCGGTATCCAGGGCTAAAGACAATCCTTGGCCTCAGTACCCTCGAGTGTTCAAGGTTGATTACGGACACGATGAGGTCAAGATTAAGTTTGGTAAGGATCCAAGGCAGTTCAGTACTCTCAGTAAGGAGTTCATCGATGACGGGCAAGGCCATGTTGCTGGTATCAGAACTGTTACCGTGGAGTGGACCAAGGACGACACTGGACGTTGGAAGATGGACGAAGTTCCTAAGTCTGAAAAGGTTTGTAAACTTATTGGCATTGTATCAAATAAAAAGTACATTTATTTTATAAAGTCAGTGAAAGAACAAATATGCTTTCTGGGGGAGTTTCTTACGCAAACTGATTCCCAGTAAGTCTAATATTTAAACATTTTAATTAAAGTACTGCAAAAAAAAAAACTTTATTAGTGAATTTCTATAGGAAAGATGAGCTATTGGAGTGAACCTTATAGTGAGAGTTAAGGTCGGGAGTTGTAAATGAGCACCGATCATGGTCCCTAGAACACGTTTAAGGATGTCATTAAACATTATATACATGTATACATGTGTTCACACTATAACGGCCAAATTTTAAGTCCAATTTGATCCAAATTTGGTACACACGTTGGTTGTCTAAATCGCTCGGGCAAGTTTGTTAGCCAAAAAAGTCCAACAACCGGAAGCATGTTTTTTGACTAGAACGAACTATTTTTTTAGATAGGCCGTACTAGAATAAAACTTTTTTAGAGTTTTTTATACAAAAATAAATGTAGGATATTATTCTGCACATTTAGTTTTTCAACACGACCTTATAGCTCGCTTAGTTCTTTCAAAATCGAACAAAACGTGAAATACCACAAAAGTACCTGGTTTAAATCCACGTGGGAATTTTACCAAAAGGGAATCTTCTGATCCTAGGTCGATGACCAAGTTTGTACGCTGCGAGCAAAGCGAAGCAGTCCATGACACGAGGCCGCAAGGTCGAGGTGCAAACTCGCAAAACGAGTTTTCTGCTGCTAGTGGAACGGAGCAACTCGTGAGTCGAAACTGGAGGCTTAGGTGCAAACAAATTCTTCCAATACACTTTGTACATACAGGCAGTTTTTCATCGACTTTGTTAGTAGACCAATTTCGCAAATTGTCGGTTGAAACCCTAAAGCATATAAATTTAATTTTGGAAATTCGCTAAACTTTCGACAGAGATTCAGCTGCGTGGTCTAATTATTATTATTGACAACGGCTTGTTGAGGATGTGTACTGGACGCAATAATACGCCAAGCGATGTGAAATAAATTACTTCACTTAGTCTTGCAGCTGTTCACTGACAAGTTTTTAAGGAAATATAATTTTAGAATTTTAGTGCCAGAGTTATTTTAGACTTAATTTATTTTCAAATATTTATCTATTTTCTTTAGTAGTGGTAACTTTGTGCAACATTTATGATGAACAAATGTTTATTACTTCTAACTACACAAACATAAGAATTTTATTTTAGACAAGTTATAATAAATTCTAATCAAACCAATGAAATAATTATAAGACTTATAAGGTAAGGGTCAGCATATGTACCACCGGTGGCGCACTACGCACTTTAAAAGAGGGCACAATGCGCCACCGGTGGTACATGACTTCATTTAGTAAAGCAGATGGGTACCACCGGTGGTGCACTACGTCGTGAACGTATTAATTTTGTTATTATCACATATATTATTTCTCAAGGCCATTTTTTTGTCGGTACGCCATAACTTCCTTAATACATCATCAAATTACATGAATGAGGCATCATTTTAAAGCTTTCCTTAACCGCTACACCGGAAAAATATACAAAATACAATTATACGAAAAAAAAAATAATCCGAAAGTAACAGTATTGTAAGATTAAGTAAGTTGTAGGAATATTTTCCTGGCGTTGGCAACACTGATGATAACAATACCCAGCTGGAGAGCTGCCGTTACGCCACTACATTGCTATTTTTAATTAATTGTATATTTAGTATCGTATTTAGCACTATACGATACTAAATATACAGTGTGTACTTTAATCAAGTGAGATTTAAGTAAGTTAGAATGCGAATGCTTCGCACGGGTCAGCTAGTAATTATTGTTTTATTAAAGAAAATTATTACATTCTATATGTTTCCATATTATTAAAATTTGTATTTATCCTAAACATTATCTTTATATTGTCTGCATATTATTTATTATGAAAAATCTAATCTTTGGTAACTTGTAATATTTAGTTTACCCATAAATTCACTACATGACTCCATGAATTTGCGTACATTACATGCTTAATAGATTGACTCGCTATCGAGCAGAAACTTCTGTTTTTAATTTAAACGTAAATTCTACTGACACTGTACAAGAAGCGGTAGAAAGTTTCATAACCTTTAGTAACTTTAATTTCAGGTCTACAAATGCGACATAGTCCTCTTGGCAATGGGTTTCCTCGGACCAGAACGGTATATTGCTTCAGAGCTGGACTTAAACCTTGATCCCAGGTCAAACTATGAAACTGCTGCTGGCAAATACTCTACATCTATTCCTCATGTGTTTGCTGCTGGAGGTAATTACACTTTAGTATTTCATGTCAAGTATCTATAGATACGTTTTAGCATGTCTTATGTGTTATAAGGCGTTCTTTTAATAGTGGTTAAAATGAAAAAAGTTAGTAGGCTTAAGGGTCGGCTCTAGCTGTCTGCCATGTTGGCTGACACTCCGTAACACCAATGTTAAATTAAAATCCAAAATTTTCCTTTATTTTTGATCGGAAAATTATTAACGACATGTCATTTTAAAGCTACGGTCAATATGCATGCAAATGGCTTTTTCAAAACTAAGAAAATATTTTGTTTAATATTTATTAACAATTTAAAAAATTGCTTTTTAATATTTTTTTATGTTGTCACTATTAATTATAGCAAAAAACTACCAAGCCATTCACATGAAGAATTTCGTCCCCAAGAGTTTGTTATTTAAAAAAAAATGCTATTTGAACAATTGCAGGTTTTAAATGGATTTAGGCTGAGCAATGTCCGTGTAACCTACCGCCGCTATAGGGTGATTTTAAATATTTTTTACGTTGTAACTATTAACTATATCGAAAAATTACCAAGCCATTCAGATGAAGAATTTTGTCCCCAAGAGTTTGGTATTTAAAAAAAAAACGCTATTTGAATAATTGCGGGTTTTAAATGGATTTAGGATGAGCAATGCCCGCGTAACCTACCGCCGCTATAGGGAGTCGCAGGTTGCTTTCTGTTTTACTAGAGCCGACCCTTAAAAACTGAGTACACAAGTGCTTGAGAAATATGTGTACAACAGCATTCAGCCGGACATTGAAGTGAAAGTATCTAAGCTTTCAAATAAGGATATGTATTTTTGTTCAAACAGATGGCCCTAAACACAATTTAATCTAATAGAATTTCTTGAGAACCACCACTCAACTTGGAAGACTAGGGAGCGGCAATAGCTCTGATTGTAGTAGGGTATTTCAATATGACAAAGACTCATAGGTTCGAAAACAACTATTGATGTTTATGTTATTGCATATCCCGTCTTTCACTTGCCCGATGAGCACAAAGTAAAGGAAAAAAAGATTTGAAAACTTGATGAGATTTATGTAAAAAAAATGTGTAAATGTATAGCTGAATATGTGTCATCAGCAGTAGCGTACACGGGGGGGGGGGGGGGGAACCCAAAATTAATTGGCTTAATATATACCGTTATATACATTGTACAAATAGGCCGGGCCGTATTTTTCGCAATCCCTATTCTCGTCATTTTCCAAACAGAAAGAAAACATTACGTACCACTTTGTTCCCAATTCTCAGAAAAACTTTATTGTTTCCACACCACAGCGAAGTTTTTGTGTACTGATTCAAGGTCATTTGCTGATTGCCGGTCCGGTCCCCCTCCTCTGCTTCATCCCTTAACCGTCTATTTATAACTACTTAAGGCACTAAATGGTAACTAAGCTTAGGCTAGGCTACAGAAATTGATGTGAACCTGGAAGATGTGGTAGACCGATTTGCTAATCGGGGGAAAAGAAGGATTGATTTATTTTTTTAAACAATACATCTCATAGATATATTTTTCAGAAAAATGTTGAAACCATTTTAGTTTTAAAATGTAAATATTTCGAACTCCACAATTATTTGCTATGAATGAAACAAATCAAGTTTATTATTTGTTAACCATGCCTATTATTTTTCCATTATCAAAAATATTTTTACATAGTTTTTAATTTATGTTGTTTTTAATATGTTTTCCCTAACCAAAATGTTTATTTCTTAAATTCTAAGATAAGACTAATTGAAATTATTTTGTAAACAAACCAGATGAGAATAGCTGGTTATTGTTTGTCTGATAAAGAGATGAATAAGAAAATTTGTTTTAAAAGAGTTGTTTTGGAAAGCTAAAAGCGGTTCATCAAAATCAATTCTCTGCCCCTCCCCCCAAAAAAAATCCTGCATTTGCCACTGGTCGTCAGCAAACTACAAATACCTGTATTTGTCTGTGTTTAATAACCAAGAAGACTTCAATGCAGGTGATGTGCATTTGCACTGTGTGATTGCGGAAAAAATGTGTAATATCTTGTGCAATCACAAGTGGATCTTCTTCTTCTTATCTGGAAGAACTTCTTCTTCTTCTTGGAACTTCTTCTTAAGTTGGATATCTTCTTTTTATCTTTTTATGTGTGGATAAAAAGTAAACTTCTCTCTCTTTCTAAATAAATTTCATTCAACCTTCTTACTAGCCAGATCCAGTATAAGGAAGGTGGAGCTTAGTAGACCAAGATCTTCATAGAACTGACCACCTGAGAAAATTAGGATAAGGATAAACATCCTTATTTGGGAAGTCTCTGTTTGGTAAATGTTGAATTTAAGAGGAAACTATAGATTCCCTGCTCTCTGATGTTATGAAGTGGAGCAGGAGAGAACTACATTATTTTTAGTACCTTTTAA
Organism: Philaenus spumarius; assembly: GCA_018207615.1. Taxonomy (NCBI): domain Eukaryota; kingdom Metazoa; phylum Arthropoda; class Insecta; order Hemiptera; family Aphrophoridae; genus Philaenus; species Philaenus spumarius. Next base: position 21,933 of record JAGFPH010010493.1, on the reverse strand, counting down.
GAGACTGAGCTAACCTCAGGAGGAACTAATTAGGAACATCATAAATATCTTGGAGGTTACTTGTCTTTAAAACTAATACACCAAATTGCAAAAAAACAAATTGAAAATAAAAAATATACAACTAAATTACGACTTTTGGGAATATCTCCTGTGCCGTATCCATCAATTTCATTTGTAAAACAGAAATTTTTGTTGACATATATTTTAATTTAATGTTATTTGTTAAATAAGACACAATCATTCAAGACAAGATGTGTTTTTTTATTTGAATGATTGTTATGAGTACATGTATATGATTAGCATGTAGACTTTTATAAAGCGAATTTTAAGCTTTAGACATAATTTATGCTTCAGATTGTCGCCGTGGCCAGTCGCTGGTTGTGTGGGCAATCTCTGAAGGTCGCCAAGCCGCGAGAGAAGTAGACGCATACTTATTGGGTTCCACAACTCTACCAGGACCGGGTGGAGTTATTACAACGCTGACAAGTCAAAAGGGTTAAATTATCACAGGTAGGTGTTTTGTCTACTTATCTGTGTTTAAAATATCATCGGTTGACTAGAATCTGTTAAACAAAAATGTTCGCTTTGTTTTTAGTCTCTATTTGTACGTACTTTTCATGTTTTTGTTTTTTAACACTTTTCGGCAAAATTTTGCATAAACATTTTCTGTTTTCCAGAAATGATACTGTCTTAAAAAGGAGTCTTCAGAGTTAATTGTAATTAAAATCCTTCATTGTTTACCACGACTGCTAAAACATTCTTGATTTAGAGGAGTTCATCTGTTAAATACTGATTTAGACATAATGTAGGCCTATGTATTAGGTTAATTACCTTGTATATACTCTGTCAATCAATTGAAATTCGAGATGGATTATCGGTTTCGACGGCTATGCCGTCATCATCAGATCCATATTCAAAATTTCGCCCAGCACCTTATTGACCATGATCATAAATGTACATCCATAGACCATTATTTGGAAATACTCCATATTTGCAAAAAGGGCCGTCTACTGTCAGCACTCGAAGAGTTCGAAATATACGCCGCAACCAAGAGTGCAAAACAAGATCTGTTGAATGATATAATTAAATATCGGTCCAACAAAAACTATACAACACAGTAATACGACTGAGGGAGGGGACCAGATTACACGACACGCTGGCCGTTTAGTAAGATATCGGTGACCAGTCGGCATACACATTTGACTCTTGTATATTTACGTCAATATCGGTTCGCGTAATTAATTGAGTGAAAAACGATTTGTGGTATCGTAACATGTTTATGTGTGTTGGTGTGTTTTAATCTAATTTATTATATCATTTAACTTTTAACCCTAGACCTGCCCTGGCTGTAGCTAAAGTTGGCGAGCCGGGTTTTAGTGTTTTGCAATCATATTTTAAAAAATTCGCCGAAAATAGTAATTCTATCCCAATCCAAAAGTGTTTTAAACCTTTTTTGTAGAGAAAGGTTAAAAGAATTCATATATGCAATTAAAAAATTTATTGATGTAAAATTGTAAAAGTTATTAGCTCAAGAAACAAAAAATGTTCAGTAACGAAAAGAAAATGTTCAACTTTAGGCCTACATAACAAGTAGTAAACATTTTTTTAAATTTTTTTGTAAGCGTAAAAAAGTTGCGTAATTTAGTTCTAAATAGAACTGTATAGAAACATTTATCAATTTCAAATTTCTTATTTTAAAAACACCAGTTTTTATGTTCCAAATACACGACTGCTAACAAAACTAGGCCTAGTTTGAAACGTAATTTACAAATATAATATGCTTTGCCCAAAAATGAAATATTATTATAACAAAGTCTAGAGGATAAATCAAAGAAAAGAACAGTATACTTGCCTTTCCTTAGTTCACAAAAATGTTTGAGTTATCTTTATTTGAATAACAAAATGACATCAATGTAATGAAACGTCGCCGTTCGATATTACCACAGGCAGGAAGGGACATTTGAATTACATGGGACTGTCAAGCGAAGGACGGTCTCGCCAGAATGCCCTAATGTACTTATGTTTCATTGGTTGAAATGAAAACTGTCCATTCGCAAGTGTTTTCAGAAATCTTCGTCATAAATCGTGTAAAATAGTGACGTCTGATTGGAAGGCACTATTAAGATATTTAACAAATCCAAGGGTAGCTTTATAATCTAGATAGAAATACTTCTGTAGGAGGTCTTGCCCGTTGAAGAAGTGGGAAATAACAGTACAATTTTATGCAAATTCACCCGTGAAACAGCTGTAACCCGATCTGCATATTTTAAAACGATGATTACGTATGTAAATATACGTTTTACGAAAAAAATTTAAATACAAAAATTAAAGTTTAATTGATTTCCTTTCCAACGGTGCCGGTTTTATTACGATTGGATGATTTTGAGTATATTAATTAACCGAATATGCAAATGTATTCAAATTTATGAGTTTGTTCGAATTTCTTGCGTCTTGCGCCTGAGAGAACGTCATTTGTGCATTTTACCACGGGGAGGGTCAACTATTTAACTAAGTTTAATAAGAAGACGACGGCATAGCCGTCGAAACCGGTAATCCATCTGGAAACCAATTTGGATTGATTGACGGAGTATATACAAGATAATTAACCTAATACATATTATTCAAATACTGATTGCCTGAAAAGTGATGAATTTGCTTCTGCTTCGATAAAATTGGGAATTTTATTTCAATGGTGGTAATTTGCTCTTGTTTGTTAGAAACTTTAAGTTTCACATTATACTCTCGTCTCTCATACAGTCCTTTGTAAACCTTTTAGTCAATACTCGCTAAAAGTAATCTATGATTAAACCGCTCCGCCTTCAAAAACCAGTGCTAAATGTTTGTTATAATATTCTGACTTTTCTTTTACCTATAAGACCAATATGTGTCTTATACACTCTAAACTATGTTTCCAGTGCATCAGGAGCCAAAATTTGATAGTATGTAGCTTAATAAACTAAAAAATGTTCACAAGCTAATAGTCTGGACCTACCAATTTCACAATGTCCTGACTTTTCACATTTTCTACCTGTTGATTGGGTCATGTTTAGTAATATTGGGACAATCACAAGTGAAACTCTTTTCTTTATTTGTTTTGAGAGTCTGATTTTACCATTAATTTCTCTTCAACAATTACCATTTGTTTCTCCTATATTACCACAACTTTTTTAATAAATGGTTTCATAAAATGCATCAAGATTACATCCGAGGTAGTCCCAACAATTATCACAATCAAGTAAACAATAATATTCGACCAAAAATGACTGAATTTTGGTTCCTCTACATATAATTTTTAACTATAATAGTACAACTAACTGTCGTAGTCATTCGTCGTATTTTAAAATGGTGGCCGTTTCGAATATTCAGTCATTATCAAGTTTATTATTGGAAAAAAACTTCTCTGTTGTCATAGGACACGTATCAAAAACATGTTTACTAATTTTTTGCCGACAGTTTTCTTTTCATGTTTTGTTTGTTCAAACTCAAAGTAGTCACAGTTATAGCTAGGCCGTACTTCTCCATTTGTGAAAATATTAGAACCACAACAGTCGTGGTTGTATTGAAAAGTCGGAAAAAATTTTTAAAGGGAAAGTATGGTCATGTGATACTTCATTTTAAAGGTATATTTAAGACTAGGAAAATGACATAAAGAAAATAAAAATGAAATAAATCGACATAAAGTTGCTAATATCTCGAAAAGGAAGAGTTTTTAGAAAAAATTTCAAGAGACAAATAATGTTTATTTCAAAGTGCTTGACCTAAAATATTGCTTCCAAATTGACTTAGGAAATTTTAAGTCAACTCCTATATCTTCGAAAATTTTGTAAAAAATAAAATTTATGAAATTGATTTGAAAGCAAATTGTTAGGTCAAGCACTTTAAAATAAACATTTTTTGTCTTTTGAATTTTTTTCTAAAAACTTTTCCTTTTCGAGATATTAGCAACTTTATGTCGATTTATTTCAACCCGTTTAGGGCCGCCATCTTGTTTTGAATGGTCCGATTTTTATTTTCTTTATGTCATTTTCCTAGTCTTAAATAGACCTTTAAAATAAGGTATCACATGACAATACTTCCCATTTTAAAATTTTGAGTTGCCCCCTAAATCCCTCCTTTTTAGGAGACACTCAAAATTTATTTCCGATTGCTTCAAAAGATACATTGGGCTAAGTTAGTATCGTTCCCCAAAGGATATTTGTTTGTTTTAACAAACACAAAATTTAAAGGGGGGGGGGAGTGGGACTTTTAAGACACCTGGTATAGCTATCTCACTTTCAAGTTCGATTGAGATATTATATCAGAGGACTTTTATAATATTGAAATAACTGTTGTAATAGTAGAGTTTTTGGAACGAAGTTCCTTCTCGCGGCTTGCGGTAGGAGTTGACAAATAGAAACCGTTATCGAATTGTTTGCTATGATAAAGAATGTAAATACATTCAAGAAACATGCGTTTTGGTTCATCAATTTTAAGTTAGGAGACGTTCGGTTCCATCCAGTGTAGTTTTGGAATGTAGTATTACAACTGTTAAGCTGACACGTTTTTGTTGCAGGAAATTCGTTTGAATTACTTTGTGATGGAGAGCAATGCTTTAATAGTCCTCAAGCAGAAGAGATAATTAATTGAGGATCGACACAACCTCTGGACAAAGAAGAAAATCAATTGTTAAACAAAAATCCATTACAGACAGTATTAGAGTTAAAAAAAGAACATTCAAATAGACACACGTACAAGAACAAATTATAGATGTAAATATAGAGATGGATAATTAGTGGCTAAAATGTTCGGTGTAGCTAAATATAATGTAATTTAGTGTAACAGTATGAATGCATGTTTCGAACAAATGGACTTTGTTATGCACAAACCTACATATTTATTTATGATACGTTAAAATTGTTCAGTAATGAATTAAAACAAATAATTCAGTTTAAAAGAAAAATGTTCGTTTGATATATAATGTATGTACAGATTACTATCTATATTAATTTTTATTTTTTTTTGTTAATAGCGCATTATGTCAAAGATTTAGGTAATGTAATTTATAAATATATAGTTTTTTTTTTAACAGCTGTTATGCACAATTATTTTTGTCCTGATTGGTCGAGAGGCTTGCAAGGTGATTGGATTACAAGACTGAGATGTGTACAGAAATACCTAACTTTGATATTTTGTTTGCATAATAAATTATTTTAAATATTTTTTTTGCTTTATTCCTGCTGTGTTTATTATTATTTTACCTTTATGTTTTGCCGCTTTATACATTAAAAAATGTTTTGTTAGTCTTAGTTCCAGCCTTAAGGCTTTATGCACCCACATTATTGTGGAGACATGGGAATGTTTTATGTTTATAACGAATAAACACCCCCACACATTATTTAGAAAATCATTGTGGATAGAACAGGATACAAATTACCTTCCCTTACGTCAGAAGAACAGAGATCGTAGCACCTTAGAGGCAATGTCTATCATTTTATTTTGAACATTGTAAATATATTATATACAAGTAACAATAAAACTGGTTATGTATGAGTTTTACTCACCTGCAGAGGATTCCGTATCATACATTCTTTTTTTATAAAGTGTCTCCATATTCTCGGAAAAAAGTTGGTCCGGGAGAAGTCATGGTAATAAACAAAAATCAGGGAAATCTTCTCTGACGGTAGACTTGTGGGTAATTTTTTACACTCGAATCTGCTATAATCTGCGAAAAATATGAAGTCTTGGCAGTATTCCCCGATGGTGGATTCGAGGGGAATTTTAGATGTTCCAATCTGCCGCCTTCATGCCCTGTTTAGGTAATTCTTTTTCAGTTTTCTTTGGATGCCGACTTTAAATCGTTACAGTGGTTAACCTCTTCGTTAGTAATGCCGCATGTGCTGCGGCAGCCATTCCACGTGCCAATAAAAGTAACAACGCAACGTATGCGTTTTGATATTTGTATTTAGTTAGGAAAGCCACAACCTTTGCGGCTTGGTTAATTTTAGATAAGATGTATTCTGCGATCTGTTGGCTGCAATATAAAACATCTATCTTAGTTCTAGTTGATTCTGATAGGGTGCACAAGCATTCCCTATCAGACAATTTATAGGCCTAATCTTGCCTGGCTGTTTCCAACATAGTCATTGCATAACCTAAGTTCGCAAACTAGTTTGGCTTGTGTTGTTTATACTTTTGTTTAGATAATGGCTAGTCGTAAAAACCTTGGCATTGATGATATTTGTGAATATTTCATGCAGTATTAGTAATATAAAATGCAGTATTAGAGTAAAATATGTTTATAAAAAAGGTATAAGTACCTACATGTTTTGGCCGTTAGGTTAGGTTAGCTAGTTTTGGAGACTAAATTTGAAATTATGTGATTATAAATAATAATTCCTAACTTTTTTAGCTCCTAATTCATAATTTTATAATTATAATAGGGACAATATAAAAACAAATTAGACAAAAAAGAAATACATAAAAAAACTCACTAATTTGGGGTATGGAGCTAAAGGGAAAACCCACTAACCAACAGGTTAACAAGAAGGGTTTGTTTAAATAATCTGTTAGAACAGTAACTCGTTGAAGAGTTTCATGTCGTGGAACTTGTTTTGTAATTACTCTTATTCTTACGTTTGCCTACCTAAATGTTATCAACTCCCATAAAAGCGAGTGTACGTCCGTCCGTACGTACGTGAGTGACAACATAATATAACAGCTGATTTCGCCCATCATGTGTAATACTCAAACAAAACTTAGCGTAGATTATTCTTTGGGGTTATGATTACAACTTCAATCAATATAAGTCTTGCGAATTTGATTTTTTTTTTAATATGAGTTAAAGAAAAATTGATAATAAGTTATAAGATTTGCTTTGAGGTTATAAATTGGATATAAATATAACCTTTTATTATCAATATATTCATTTATAAAAATTTAAAGAAGAAGAGATACGCATTCGTTTAACTTTGGAAAAATTAGTACATCTTCGTATAATATATAAACATATTCCATTATTAATTTCTTCATTATAATATTAATTACTTTTAAATCATTTGATCTATCAATATGAAGTTAGAAAGCAATTAAAATATAATATTTTTATCTTTATTTGGATATATAATAGTGAATATAAACACAATTGTTTAACTAATAGGCCTGCAGTTTTACAATCCTTATAATTGTACACAATTACCATAAAAATCACCGTCATCTTACTAGTATTTATATAATAATGGAAATTGATTTTTAAAATGCATCAATTAAAAAAAAATTAAAAGGAAAATCGGAGAGAAAATTGGTTAGCTATGATGACGGTGCAGTCTGGGTTCCATTTTTCTTGCAAAATATAATGCTCAATGAATTAACATATATTGCACATTTTAATGAGTCAGGAAAATATCTTTAAGGAAGTTACGGACAATGAGGGAAAATTAAGACAGAATTTCTGTGGGCAACTTGATATCCACAGATGAGTTTTATATTGTTATATCAATATTTGTTCATTTTTGATTACCGGACACTGATAGGGCAAACAAGTTATACGTCTATACAAATTTAATATCGATAATATTGAAAATAACCAATCGATGGTAACACCATAGGCAGGGTTTTTTTATCTAAATTAACCCTTTCAAATACCTTTCTCGACTAGGTAAGGAAAAACAATTTCAACCGCCGTTGTGGGCCTCTTGGATGGCGAGATAAAAAACAAAATTTTGACTGTCACAGACTTCTTTTTATTTTTCTAGTGTAATTGTTATCAAACTTTATATCTATCGAAATGTTTCATATTTTTGGACAAAAATAAGAAGGGATATACTTTTTCTAAATTAGTTTTTGAAAATTTCTCTTTAGTGAAGGTACTGAAGAATAAAAACAGTAATACTTTTAAATGAGGTCTTTCAAACGATACCTCTCTTTTTTTAAACACGATAAATGTACATATTTCTTTCTAATAAAAAAAATAACGGATATTAAAAACAGATAAAAAATACCATTTTCAGAAGGTTTTAAATGTTCCACAATAAATCCAACTTTATTATTTATTAAATAGTTTTGTCACATTTTTATGTTGTAACAGACCAAATTTTAAGTATTTTAATTCTCGAGTACTACTTTCTTACATGAACCACATTAATAGAACAAAATAATAAAAATACACACAAATAATTGAACTGTTTTAATTTAAGTTGTGTCCTTTCTAACTTGTTTTACTTTTTGTAGACAAACACAATTTATTTATTTCTGGAGTTTATCCATTTTCTATACTAATATTATAAAGAGGTAAAGTTTGTTTTTTGTTTGTATGTAGGGGGTAGGCCTAATCTCTGCAACTACTGAACCGATTGAAAAATAGTTTTACTAATAAAAAGCTACACTATCCCTGCGTAACATAGGCTATAATTCATTTCGATAAAAACGTTTTTTTATTTCAATATTTGTAAATTTAATCGGAAAAAATTCTTAGGTTAGGCCTAGACTGATAAATCATCACAAGTATTTACATTTATTACCATAGCAACCAATTGAATAAAATAACAGATAACAGCTGTTTGCTGTAATATTTCCATTAACAGCTAATTTCAAACTTTGTATTTCTAACTTTTAGGCTAGGTTTTTATTAAAGTGTAGACCTGAACCTTAATGGTTCTTTTTATTATAACTGCTGTTATAAAATATTGGAAACAATTTGATTTGAACATTTAAAATTATTTACCATCTTAGCTTTGAGGTTATTATTAATCCTACACTTTTATTACAAAGAAAACATAACATGATTATGTGTATAGAAGGTTGAAACGGGGTTGGCGTGCGGAGCACGCATGGGTTTCCCCTAGTCTTATAAAAGTTGCTAATAAACTTTATGTTGGAAAATTAAAAGTGAACATAAATTTTTTATGTGAAAATTTTTTGAAGTGATAACTTCTATTGGCCCGTTGGGCACTTTCGACTTGGCTATGTTTTC
>JAGFPH010010493.1:0-12886 GCA_018207615.1 Philaenus spumarius | reverse complement strand
GTAACTTTGTCAACGGCTATAATAAATGAAATGAAATGAAATGAAATCTAAAATACAATGGGTACGGTACGGTGCGCGAGATTTCATTCGAATACCCAAGCAAAAATTGCCCAACGGGCCATAAGAATTTTTCACTTCTAAATGGTGACATTACCTGGTTTTGTCTAGAATTTTGTCAAGACGTTTCTTCTCCATTACATTGTCACTGATCGAATCTTCGATATCACGAACAGACGTGTGATTATTTACAACAGGTACAGTTGAGTTTAGGCTTTTAGTTTTGCTTTCATCAACGGCTGCTGCTTTTTCTTTCTCTGCAAGCAGTGCTCTTTGGTACTCGTATGGGAAAACCTGTAGACAATATCAGATTTAAAGTGTCTAAAATAACATGAATAAAGCAATGCAGTTGTTATTGAAATTTCTAATCATTTCAAGCATTACCTAGGTTTTCTAGTTAAAGCTTAAAATAGAGCGGGTAAAATTTAAATTACGAATGCACAATGACAATGAATGCAAGTTAGCATATTTTAAATAAGTATGCCCTTTAAGTGGCTTAAGTTAATAGCACACTTATACCCCAATCTGTTTAAAATCAGCGCTATTCTTAATTTACACTTCAAATAACCTGAAAATTCAACATCAGTTTTAAGGTTTGGATAACATTTTCAAGTTTTTAATAATTTGTAACAATTGTTAATCGCCATTCCGAATTACTAATTAGTAAATTTATTACTTACCGTCTTCAATATTCCATTATCGCCGCTAAACGACGGCCGTTTCGGCTATTCAACCATTTTCAAGTTTATCAGGTCTCCCTTCGTCATTTACACATAACTACACAACGATTACATAATAAATAAATAAAACACACTTACATGTCCGTATCATTTAAACTAATGACTCGTGAGCGACTACTTACGACGCTGTCCCGGTACGCACTGATTGTATGCAAGTTAATCGCCAGGAAGGGATGATGGGTTATCAACATGTGTCAATACGGTGTCGTATAACACGGTTTTTTTTCAAAAGGGCGTGTAAATGTGTTTAATTTATTTATTATGTAATCGTTGTGTAGTTATGTGTAAATGTTTGTGTAAATGACGAAGGGAAACCTGATAAACTTGAAAATGGCTGAATAGCCGAAACGGCCGTCGTTTAGCGACAATAATGGAATATTGAAGATGGGAAGTCTTAAATTTAATAACTTTTAATAATGTTACCTAAACTTTATTCACCTAACTAAAATGCTAAAAAGTTGTGCTCAGTTTTCACTAAACAGAGTCACTATTCTAAAGAAAAGTAGTAACTATGTTTCTACTGAATTTAATTAAAAACAGTTACATTTCTCTGTAATTTATATGCTAGCAATCTGTATACTAAAAAAGTCGTAGTACAGTCACACCATATTGTTTCAAGCGGCCAGTGCCCTGCTTAGTTTACACAGCTGAGGCATCCCTGTCATATTCTTACCCCCTCACTACCATTTTGAAATCTCTTTTCCTGGTGCCCTTGGGCCAGTTTAGTATTTGGCACTGACAGTGGCCGGTTGCGTTTTGAAGTTGTTTAGTTATTTGTTATGAGCAGAAAAATGTCCGAGAAAGGGGAAGCTAGTGTCGGTTTCGATGGAGATGAAGTTTGGTGCTTTGAAAAGGCTAGAAAGAGGTGAAAACATGAATAACGTAACATTTTATTTAAAGGTAGGGCAATCTACAGTGCTTGGATGGAGGAACAAGAGGCCAGGGATTGAATCGTGGTGTTTGCAAAAGATGTGTAGCAAATCTCTTAAGGAGAGAAAAACAATGAAATATAAAATAAATAGGATAGATTAACTAAACAAATGATCTGTTGTTCGCTACTGTAGAATTAAAAAAAAAAAAAATCATTAGGACTTTATTGTTGTGCAATTCACATAATCATTTCATAGTTAAGCTATATATCTATGTGAATGTAAATAAATATGTAAGATAGAATACTGTTATGGAAGACATTTAAATTTACAGTTTTTGTGTGAAATAATGGGTGTGTTGAAACTCATACATTAAAAATACATTGCATTCTGCATAACTCGACCACCCCAAAACTCGATACCCTCATAGTCCACATTGTGTCGAGTTAGGGTTCTACTGTAGTAATAATCTATTTCATTAAATACTTAAACTTGCCGTTACTCAGAAATTCTAGAGCAACACTCATTTTAAACCTTTGCTAATAGTCAAGTGAACACCAGTTATTTGAAATTTTTTTAATAATTTTTGGTAAGCATGTCAACGTTTATCCTCGTAGTAATCGTCTATAGCTCTCTGAAACATGTGTAAATCTTCTCTTCATATTAAATTTGTTTACACAAATTATATTAATACCGCAATAACTTCTGAACTATTTCACCTTTAAGGTTTAAATACTTTTTAATAATACATTTATCGTTTTCAATGTTACAACACAATATGGAAAATTCACAAGACTGAAAAGTTACTTAACGATTTAAATACATATCTTCCAATGTTTATTTACTACTGGTTTGATCTCTGCTACACCCACTAGCCAGTTTTCCATGTTTTATATAATATACTATTCAAGGCTTAAAATTTTACACAAAATTAAAATAATGGGAAAACAATACCTTAACAAACTTCATTGCAGGTTCAGGCCAAGTATCGATCAAAGTCTTGGCAATGAGAGAATCTGTCTTCCGATGGAACTCTTCCAACAGACTTTTCACGTAAGCCAAATCCTCTTCCTGTTCTAGTGGCAGAAGTTCCACCATCTCCAAGTTGCACTTACTGTTACAGACCACAGACAATATTGTAACTATATTTCATTCAAGATCACTAGTCGGTAAAATGTAAACAAACAAACACATCAAAAAGTTAATACAACTTTGTTATTACCTCCTGAAGGATCCATCTACATCCAGTACATATGCGATACCTCCTGACATGCCTGCTGCAAAGTTACGTCCGGTTAAGCCTAGGATGACTGCACAGCCTCCAGTCATGTACTCGCATCCGTGGTCTCCCACACCCTGTTTGCAGAAAACACTAACATTATTAAATCTTACTAATATGATACATTAAACATTTTCTACTCTCAGTTGGAGGAGGTCTTCTAACATATTGAAATTAGTCTTCTTATTTAATGTATGATGGCTTCTGACATTTAATTTAACATTGTAGTACAGTTATAGACAGGGGTTTACTGGTGCCAGAACGCCGTTCCGGTACTGCTTTTGAATTTTTTTAACTTCCCGCTACCAATAAAGGGAAGTTATTGATTTTGGTCCGATTTTCGAAAGTCGAGTTTTCATTAAATCTCCACGTTTTGAGGTCCCAGGAAGCCATTCTGACTATTCCCGCCGAGGTGTCCGACCGTGTGTGTGTGTGTGTGTGTGGATGTATGTGTGTAAATAAATTTTTGTCGTACAGTTTCTCAAAAACGAATCAACCGATTGAATTCTACGACATGTCATTCGAAAGGGTGTATCAAAACTTAGATCTGATTAGATTTGAGAGTTAATCCATCGAGCCAATCCGAAGAAATTTAAAAAAATAACCTAAATTTTTTTTGGAATTTTTATGTTTTTTAAAAATAACTTTAAAGCGTGCGAAAAAATCATAATAAAACCATGTATACATTTTTTGTGCTTAAAAAACTGCGTCGACTGCTTTTTTGAAAATGAAAATCGGACGACGCATTCAAAAGTTATCGTTGTTTAAAAATTCACAAATTTTTGTTTTTTGGTATTTTTTTAACATATCTTCCAGATTTCTCAACCAATCAATGTAAACCTGTACATTTTCTTTTTGTGCTTTAAAAACTGCGTAGAATGCTTTTTTTTAAATGAAAATCGAACGACGCATTCAAAAGTTATCGTTGTTTAAAAATTCACAAATTTTCGTTTTTTGGTATTTTAACAAATAAACTCATTTTTAAGCGTTTAAAATTCAAACTAAGCGGGAAGTTCTATGGTTGGCCTGCACGGTCAACCAATTACCAGATTTTTTTTTACGTTTTGTTTGCGCTAGACCATCCACTCCATCATCATTCAAAACTCGGTTCAGAATTTTACGTCCGCCAATTGCCAATCGAAAAACCTCAAGATATCCCCACACTACAGTGTGTTGCGACTATGTGAGCCACCTACAAAACCAAGATAGCGCCGCGCTTTTAACGCATAGTTCCACGTTAACGAGGCGCTATCAGCGCTCATATAACACAGCCCTAAGAGACCTATGGTTCAGAGTCGAGGCGGCCGAAAAGTTTATATACCAGTGATGCTTTAAACTTTTATATTATTCACCTTTTCGGCATGACTTATAAACTTATGTTTGTAATCAAAATACAACCAAACATGAAATAAATTGAACCACATTTAGTGATTACTACTTATCGAATAACTCATTTAATTTCACGATTAATTAACTAAAAAATAAATATGCTAAATGAGAGCATAACACGGAATGCATACAAACAATGGCTGGATTTCACTCGCACGACTTATCATTGAGCAATTCTGATTGCCGAGTGGTAGAGATAAGACATCCTTATTTATTAAAATATTCTTTTCCAGTTTGGACCTCATTTTATTTAAAGCGCTGCATAAAATTAATACTAATTACATTTATTTATATTTATTTACATTTATTTATATTTATTTACATTTATTTATTTATTCCACTATATACATACATATACACATATATTACCACAGGTCCAATTCTAGGCCTGTAGCAATCCCACCGGAGGTACAAGTACCTGTATGTGGGAGTGGGAGACTTAATATTAAAGCTTAAGAACTGATAAATTAGATATAACTAAAACCAATAGGAGACAAGAGAGAGAAAAAATTATACGAAATAACCTCGACATAATACAATTTATAGATCACGATTCAAAATTGGGATTTGCCTCGACTATCCAGCTCTTCAATTTCTTTTTAATACTATAAAAAAAGAATACCATAATTAAAAGTGAATAATAAAAATAATTAAAATGTAACTTTCCTAATTTGTTATTTACATAATTAAAATGTGTTTAGGTTACCGTCTTTTACCGAGGGTTTAAATTTCTGACAAACGCTATTGACTAAATAAGAGACATTTGACGAAAAAATTTCACTTCTAGTCATTTCCGGCAGCGTTTTGGTACTGGAAAAATTACGAGTAAACCCCTGGTTATAGAATTTAAATTACCAACAACTGTTGTGTTTCTTTTAATTTCTGCTTTGTAGTACATTTAATTATTTTTGAACATTTTATTATTCCATCTTTGATAAATGTAATTTTTAGCATAATGCATTTGAGCTTACATTTTTAGTGTCAAAATGGCATCAATTCTGCCTATAGTAGATGTTGAAATTGAAGATGTTTTGGATGAAAGTTATGTAGAAGAAGGAGAACTATAATGAACTAAATTTGGATGATTCGGATACAGAAAGTGATAGTGAGTGTGAAATGTTATTTGGACGAAAGTGAAAATTATCATAGTAAAAGTAGGGTTAGGCCTAGGTCTAACCATGACTTGGAAACATTTACTGTGAATAAAGAGTTGAAGAATAAATTTAGTTAAAAACATTTAAAAAATTGTACTATATAATCATAAATAAAAGAAAAATATCATGAAAACTATCTTTATTGTTCAAGATAGGCGATAGTCTTAATTCGGTTTTGTACAGAGTGATTCAAGTATTTTAAATAAGAGTTAACCGGGAATACCGTGTACGAATAAAAAACAAAATAGGAAAAGTCAATAACTTGTAATTGAAATATCTTATTTATTAGGTTAGGTTGGATATCAACTTTAAATACTATATTTAAATGCCAGTAATTGAATCCAACTTGATTCTGTTAAAGATTTTAGGTTTGATTGTGAGAAAATGACAAACCTCAACAACAGCGATGGCACCAGAGTTACGCACAGAGAATCTCTCTGCTGCAATTCCTCGGAAGAATGCTTTTCCCGATGTAGCTCCGTATAAACACACATTGCCCACAATAACATTCATGACAGAATCAAAGGTTGAAGTTTTGGGTGGGTAGATGATGATTTCTCCTCCTGACAAACCCTGAAAACATAACAGAATATTATTAATTATAAGTTTTACTACACTCTTCACCATGACACTCATTGTTAACCCAAATAATTTCACCAATCATGTGATACACTCCCTTCCTACATTGAGTTTTTTAAATTGCATAATGTGTACATTTCATAAATTAAAAGCTAGAAACTCAAATTGAATTATTTTACTTTTGAATAATTATTTCTTTAGGATATTACCTTGCCAACATAGTCATTAGCGTCTCCTTCCAAAGTGACATGAACACCCTTCGACATAAAGGCACAGAAACTTTGTCCTGCTGAACCTGTGAGTTTTATGTTAATACTGTGGTCTGGAAGTCCTTCGTCGCCATATTTCCTTTAAACAAAGATTTAGCAGAGACTATAAAACAATGACAGTAACAACACATTAATTATAATTATATTTGTGCTATTCATATCGGGAAGTGTAGCTACTTCAAAAGTTTGGCACCTTGTTTCGGTAAATTAGTGTACAGTTTTCTGTATTTTGTATTGTTTTTGTTATTTGTCTATAATTTGATAATTTATACAATTTTATAAGGCCTAATTTGCATTTCTAATTTTTAGGTTAGTGTTTTGTTTAGATGTAGACAAAGTCGTGCTGGATTTTAAACTTTTATTTTAACTACTGCATCATCTTATTCTCAATAATTTGATTTATTGAATACCATTTATGGTATTCATCATCTTAGTTTTGAAGTTATGACTAATCATGAGAAATCAAAGACATTTTATTATTTGTTTGTGGGGAGAGGAAGGGAGTTGGTCAGAGAAGCAGGTATGGGTCTACCATATTAATTATAAATATTTATTCATTGTAAGGTGGGTTTTAGCCTCCGGAATAGTGTGCATTAATAATAAGTATCAATACGTACCTTTTTATTGGAAAAGCGTCACTTCCTATTCCTTATTCGGTGATCTTTTTTCTTGGATTACTAGTTTCGATCTCTTAATCAGATCATTTTTAAATCATTTTTGTTATGCCCTCAGTTCAGCTGAACGTCGTTAAGAACACACATACAACACTTAACACAAAACACATAGCACAAACACAAAACATTTAAAACAAAATGATTTGAAAATGATCTGATTAAGAGATCAAAACTAGTAATCCAAGAAAGATCACCAAATAAGGAATAGGAAGTGACACTTTTCCAATAAAAAGGTACGTATTGATATTTATTATTAATTATAAATAGACCTACGTTTATAATAAACAGATACAAATAATTATTTATACAATGAATCAGACATATGGGGTGGGTGAAAAGTTTGAGAACGGCTTCATATTTCGTATATAAGTAAAATTTGAAGGTAGATGTAATTAAAAACCTACTCTATGTAAAAAAAAACTATTTTATTAAGATGTAAAAAATTTGGTCCGTTATCTTGGATCCACTATTTTGAATGTAACATTTTTTAAATTGCAAAATGGTCATGTGATACATCATTTCAATGTAGAAATTTGAGACAAAATCAATGGTGAAAACCGCACATCTAAATCTGAAACCGTTCTGAAGATATGCATTTATTTACATTGAATCATATCATTTAATGTAAAAATGAAGTAAAGTACATTAAACTTCTTACATATTAAATTTTAATGTTGAATAAAATTGAACATTATCAAACAATGAAATCATAAGGTATTAATTTAATGTACATCAATTTTGACAATAGTAAGCAATAATAATAATAAATTAAAGAGTCAGTCTATGACCTCAAAGAATATAACTTTAAATTTATGTATTTGTATCTAAGTAATTTTTGATTCTACATTGAGTCTATGTCACTCAGTCATATGACAAAGCCATTTTTATTTAACTATAACTGATTTTTTTTTTTTAATTGTTGGGTCACAGTTTTTGTCACACATTCGAAAATCAATTGCCATCACATCTTCTGCTTCTATTACAACAAATTCATGATGTTTTACTGAATTATAAATAAATGTAATTAAAGTTTGAAAACAAAATGCATAATTTACAAGTGGGACTCACATGGCTATGTAGTAACTCAGAGTGGAGGAAAATGTCCTGCATTCATTGTTGATTGTCATTTCTAAATCTATTTTGGGAACCTTTCCAGCCAGTACAGGCACGGCTGCTTCGACCAGTTTGTTGTCCAACCTTTTCTCCAGTTGGAAATCCTGCAATTATTAAATTGACATGAAAACGAATTGGGCTAAAAGTTTAAGGTTATAAAACTTGCTTTTGTTTTAGTAAGTTATGTTTTATTGGCAGAAGTTTATTATAAAACTATATCATACTGGTGAGGAATTTAACTGATAGATTTAACCAGTGCTAGATTTGTAAAAGTATAGTTGGGGTAACTATGACCTTTCTGGGGGGGTGTGGAATACAGTAATCTTTAACATTGCCTCATAATACCATTATTGTGTACAAACAAGCGGCTATATGGGTGATACACAGATCAAGTCCATTCTACTTCAAACTCTAAATTATTTAATTTATAGAATCAGTTTGCTGTTGGGTTTAGTTAAGTGTATACGCCTTTCTTGTTTTGATCTTGTAGTGGATATTTTCACAGTTTATATGCTGCATTTTATACGTTGTTCTGGATTATGAAGAATATGAGGCTTTTTATTATGCAAAATGATAATAACGATGATAACTAGATGAACTAAAACTGAAATCATATCTTCAGCTGAAAGACTCGATTTTGACAATCAGGTAGTTGATGTAGTAAACTGTTAAATGGCCTTCATGTGTTTCACATCATACACAGATCTAGTAATGTAGTTTCACCTACAATTGCACACTTTCTTGTGAATTCGGATTACAAAAGTACCCTGAAATCCAATTGGGAAATGTTCTGTTCAAACCTTTAGTTAAGAATATCAGGTTACTAAGTATTCTGTACACTTTCTTATAATAATATTTCATTTTTGGGCAAAGGATATATTCCTAAATTACTATTTCAAACTTGGCCTAGTTTTGTTAGCAATCTTGTAGTAGGAACATAAAAAACTGGAGTTTTCAAAATAAGAATATGAAATTGATATATTTTTATACAGTTCTATTTAGAACTAAATTACAAAACTTTTGTACATTTTGAAAAAAATTACACAAAATTGTGTAATTTGAAAGCTATTACACAAAAAAATACTCCTTTTTATGAAGGCCTAAAGTTGAACTTTTTCCTTTCGCTACTGAACATTTTTTATTTCTTGAGGTAAAGCTTTGTAAACTTTACATCAATTAATTTTTTACTGGCATATATGTATTCTTTTAACCTTTTTCTACAAAAAAGCTATGAAACACTTTTGGGTAGGTTTATAATTACTATATTTGGCGAATTTTTGGAAGTATGCTTGTTCATGCACCAAAATGGCTTGGCATTGCAAAAAATTAGTTGGACAATAATTGTAGGGTTAACCATAGCTTTTAAAATGAATTAGTTTTTGTATTTCCGAGTTTTCAAACACAGTAACTCATCCCACTAATTGCCTAAATACTAAACATAAACTAATAAAGTACCTGTTTCTCGGAACCTCCAACAATATTGACTCCAGGACGCATATGTAAAGCATTTTTAAGGATAAGTCCAAAGTTTAATGTTTTAGCTTTGGGAGTGGTAGCGTTTTCGCATGCTCTGAGCAGATCAGTACGTCCAATCAATTCTTGGAACTTTCGGATACCCAGAGATGCCATGAGACTTCTAACCTAAAACCAGGTTGATAACAGAAAATTGTAATATGTAAAAGCCATATTGTTATATTAAATATTTCACTTTGTAATTTTAGTTTTTATCTTAGCTCAAAACAGTTTCTCATCTTTAATTTATTAATAATGTATTAGTTTGGAATTTTTACACTCACAGTTTTTGAAAGATTCCTACCTTCCTAAAATTTATTTGGTTTCTTGCAAGGATTTTTTCAAATTCGCTTATCATTTGACTTACATACAACACTAATTTAATAATACAAATGGTTGGAAATTATTCGAAACCCCTGAAAATTATCTAAAAGTATTGCAAATTAATCCATGAAAGAAACAAAAATTATATAAACCATAGGCGGTCATCCATTTTGCTACAGCATACAACTACATAATAAGTCATTATTGCGTTGCTAAAATTGTGATGGTACAAGATTACTACAGGACGGTTTGTAATACATGTATAGTAAGACCTTGATAATCCGACACCCTCGGGGATTTGGCAATGCCGGATTATCGATGTCTTTTTACAGGAAAGCCTTGTTTAAATAGGAGAAATGAATAAAAGTATGAATTTACTTTAAAAAACTACATTTATTATTTACACTGATAGTAAAGTATTATAGTAATTATTTACAGATAATATGGTATTCTTTAGGACAATTTAAGATTGTTACGGTACATATTAAGATTTTGGCAAAGTTCATTATGAGTCACTGTCTAAAGACAGTATAAACAAAGTGAGTAGTGCCGAATGGTTCCAAATTCTCACGAACGCTTTCGATTCTAATGCCTGCTGTAGTATTTCAGAGAATTTAAACTGAAGGGAGTTTGAAAAAAGTGTTAAACCAGGTAAAGCTAATAAATACCTAGATGCAAGTTTTCAAAGCCATACATTTACAGATAATGAGAGATTATTATGCATTTTAAAAAGTAAATACTTCTCATAATATTTCTTTATTTAAGTTAGAGAGGACAAATTTTGACTCACTTTCATAAGTTACATGTTCGTATATAGTATGCATACCTCTTCGGCCAACATGAACATGTAGTTGACAACATGTTCGGGTTTGCCTTCAAACTTCTTCCTCAGAACAGGGTCTTGTGTAGCGATTCCAACAGGACATGTATTTAAATGACACTTTCGCATCATCGTGCATCCCATCACAATCAAGGGGGCAGTGCTAAAACCAAACTCATCGGCTCCCAACAGAGCTGCCACTATGATGTCATAACCTTAACGGGAAACAAATGAAAACTGTAAGTAATTTGGCAGAGAATTAACAATATAAGAAGTTTATAAATGTAATGTATGCCTGTATTACTAATAATTTGATTACAGATTTCATCAAATTGTTTTTAAACTAAAATGTTATTATATTTACCATAATCTTGTTCATTTAGCATGAGATTTGCTATTACTAAGAAATACCTCAATGTTTCTTTCCTTCTTGAATGTGATCATTTACATGAACTCAAAATGATAAAACAATTTAAATGACAATTTATCTTCTTTGTAAATAATTAAGTTTTTGGTAGCAACTGTTTTTAATGTATCAATTACCAGAAGAAAAGAACTAATGTGTTATTGCTTTATTTATATAAAAAAAGTCTATGGTTTGATAGATTTAATGATATGTAACAAGGCCATAGCCAGGAAAACTGGGGGGGGGGTTCAGGTCAGGTCCGGGGATTTGAATTTAAACCCTTTTAACACGTTCACTGCTAAGGGCGCACATGTGAACTTGACACTGAACACTATGAGAAGCGGCCGACGCACAGTGCATTGCACGCCAACCCCATATTGGGAGTATTTTCAATACACAATGCATTGCGTGTTTTGTTACAGTAAAGTATTTTTGTTAAACCTTCATAGTTTTCTTATTTTAGATAAGATCAAACTCACAAGAGAGTAAGGCTGTAACCTACTGCTTCCATGTGTATTGTACGTTATAGTTTAATCAAGTAAATGTAAATATCAGTATCATGCAATGCACAATATGATGTAAAATATGTTGCTGGATCCTCTGTTGTGTTGTCTATTTTATAATTTAATTAGCACTTTTTAAACCTAGTATTAATTTTTACTACTAAATTTTGGGATTTGGAGGGGGGGGTTGACCCCCTAACCCCTCCTGGCTACGGCCTTGATATGTAAAATTTGTCATCAGGGATGAATACAGATCACAAGAACATAAACTGAAAGTTTAGTTTAGTTGTAAGTTGTGTAAACAATATTATAATACTGTGGATCCCACCTCATGTTCGGATATAGGAGAATACAAGTGTGAAGGAAGGAACTAAAGTAAAGGATAAACCATATACTGTATTGTTTTTAAGTAAAAATACACTTCTAAAAAAATATGTAAATTTTTGACTGGCTACAGGACATTCTAGTCTTTTCAGATTTCTTCATAAAATAAACATTTTAGGCTCCAAAAGGTGCACATCTTTGGCCAAGTGTGACGGCTCGAGATTAAACTCGAACCATCACAATAGTGTTTCTGCGCTTGGGTCCACTCGGGTTTTGGTCGAAAGAACACCGAGTGAAGCGAGAACTGGAGACCTGCTGACCGGACGAAAACTGCAGTTAATGCAATCAACACAGGACAGGGACATCCCTATCAACCGGTGTGCTTTATTTAATTAATTTATTGGATTTGTTAATATTATGGTTTGTTAATTCATTTTGGGGCTACCGACACCATTTCATTTCATTTTCATTTCATTTTATTTAGTCCTTTGACAATGTACATTGCATGAGACAAATCATTATTAGATATAATGCAAGACAATAAATAATCTACAGATTTAATTTTAAAAATATTTAACAAAAAAAAAACGTAAAACAATATAACATGTATAAATAGAAAATAACATTAATTTAAAATGGGTAGCTGGTGATTAATTAGTTACCACAATGCAGTTATACCTTTATTTATGATAATACTTTCATAGGGCCTAGCATTGAGATATGGTTGTGTAACCTTGGCCGGTAATTACTTAAATTTATAATATTAATATTTGTAAAATCAATTTTAATGTTAGTTAAAAATAGCCTCATCAAGGCTGACTTGGGATTGAGTGCAAGTTTGGTGAGCCAGAATTGCCCAGAAGTGATGGTATTT
>JAGFPH010010492.1:24791-38634 GCA_018207615.1 Philaenus spumarius | reverse complement strand
TTAAAAAAATTAATCATCTTATTTGTTATCTTGCAAACTTGTTTTTCAGTCTGAGGTTGTATATTAAAAAAAAAAAATAATAATAAAAGAAAAGTTATTTCATTGCCATAATCATGTTAATTAACACAGTTTAGGGCGTTAATTATAATTAGTATTTTTTGATCACATTTTAAAAGAATTAAAAGCGTTAAATTGTTTTCTTTGATTGTTTAGCGTTTTCGCACATTTGACCGGGGAGAAACTTGACATGACAAATGTAGGCCTACCGATTTGAAGTCCAGACATTCTGATACCTCCGAAAGAATGGAAATTTTTCGTTTTCTCCATTTGAGTTTGTTCAAAAAAATACAAATTATAAAATCCTAAAAATTCCCCTTGTTATTTACACGGGATAATTATTGTCTGAAATGATTGTCGACCAGAAATGGCTTCGGATCGGAAGCTGTGCCCCAGCTGTGGATGGATTTGAACCGGGTGCTTTTTTGGGGGAACCAGACGGAGTATTATGGTCGTGTAAAAACCAAAAATGCGCAGAATAACCTGTTTAACATATTTTTTTTAGATAAAACCCCCAAAAATGTAACTCTAGTAAGAAATATCTCGTGTCAAAAAACGTGCTTCCGGTTGTTTATTTTTTTGGCTAACGAACTCGTCCGAGCGACTTACAATACTGACGTTTGTACGAAATTTGGGCAAAATCGGATGTAAAATGCTCTCGTTAGGGTGCGAACACATGTATACACATATGTAATTTTTAACGACACTTCAAAACGGGTTCTGAGGACCATGATCATTGCTCATTGACCACTCCCGACCTTAAACTCAGTCAAACCGTTCTCTAGATAAGAATTATTTTTTTACAAAAAACAAAATGGCGGATATCTAGAAAACTAAGCGTTTTTGGGTCTGTGTTTATATGAACTTTTTTTCTTATTTTGACCCATAGAACCATTCCCGAAGTTTGGCACTTTACTTATGGGACACCCTGTATGTTAAGTTGGTTGCTACGGTAATGAATGTAAATGCATTCAACAAACATGTAATGGTTCAGTATAGGTTGCACCTACAATTAATTGTATTGCTAAGCTTTTTATTCGAATCAGCTGTTTTATCTGTTTTGGTGCTTCGCACGCCAACCCCACAGTAGAATCCACCACATGGCTTTGAACCGGGTACTTCTACGGTATTTTACGTTTTGATCGATTTCGGGGGAACCAAGCGAGCCATAAGGTCGACTAAAAAAACAAAATGTACAGAATAACATCCTACATTTGTATATGTAGAGAGAAAACTCAAAAACAAATTCATTCTCGTAGGAAAAATCTAAAAAATAGTTACTTCTGGTCAAAAAACGTGCTTCCGATTGTTAGATTTTTTTGGCTAACGAAGTCGTCCGAGCGACGTAGACAACCAACATGTGTACCAAATTTGAACCAAATCGGACGTAATGTGCGGCCGCTAGAGTGCGAACACATAGACATATATATACCAGGTGTCTTAAAAGTCCCCTAATATCTCGAAAAGGAAGAGTTTTTAGAAAAAAATTCAAGAGACAAAAAATGTTTATTTAAAGTGCTTGATCTAAAATATCACTTTCAAATCAATTTTGAAAATTTTAAGTCGACTCCTACATTTTAGACAATGTTAAAAAATATAATTTACGAAATCGATTTGAAAGCAATGTTTTAGGTCAAGCATTTTAAATAAACATTTTTTGTCTCTTGAAATCTTTTCTAAATCTTTTCCTTTTCGAGATATTAGCAACTTTATGTCGATTTATTTCAACACGTTTATGGCCGCCATTTTGTTTTAGCTGGTCCTAATTTTCTTTTCTTTATGTCATTTTCCTAGTCTTAAATAGACCTTTAAAATGAGGTAGGCCTATCACATGACCATACTTCCCGTTTAAAAATTTTGAGTTGCCCCCAAAATCCCCCATTTTTAGGGGACACTGAAAATTTCCGATTGCTTCAAAAGATACTTTGGGCTAAGTTAGTATCGTTCCCCAAATGATATTTGTTTGTTTTAACAAACACAAAAGCTGAAGGGGAGGTGTTTTAACAAGACACCTGGTATATGATTTTTAATGACACCCCAAAACGTTTTCTGGGGACCAAGATCGGTGCTCATTTGCTACTCCTGAACTTGGGTCTTACCATAAGGGCCACGGCAATAGCTCATTTTTCCTATGGAAATTCACTAACAAGATAGGACACATGTTATATCTTATTATTTGCTAGTTTTGACCTGTTGTATAACATGGTAAAGTTTGGTAGAATGGTTGCGTGACTCCCTGCTTGTATACATAGTTAGTTGTTTGTAGGCTAAGTAGTTTCTTCTGAAGATTAACCCGACGTAAAATATGCATTTTCAACGACTTCTAACCTCAAAACATATCATATATCCTACATTAGTTCTACAACAGTTTGAAAATACCTATACGTGTTCAACGTAAATAAAAGTTAATATTTTGTACTAATAAAAAGGTATTACACTACACTGTAATAAAATCCTGATAATTTTTAATCACCACTAAGTTAAAAATCCCCACATCATAGTTAGGTAGGCCTGGTTAAAGTTTGTCGTTTGCAAACAGTATTTTTGCAAACGATGTGTCACTGATGCGCAGCTAATTGATCTGCGCTTTTTCACAGGGACTTAAGTAATACAAGTATTGTGAAAGATGTGTCCAGTTAATAACAACCGAAGGCTAAGTTAAAAGATGTCGTCAACAAAATACATTATTTTTGTTTTGTATAAATACCCTTGGCCGCAATCGCAACCTACTATCACTCAGAGCTAGGTCTCACAAAAAAAGTAACATTAAAATATCACAGCTAAGTCCTTGACTGGAACAAATAACAAATTTAATTTGTTTAGTTCTAACAATTACAGTTATTAATTAATTATTAATCAACAGAGTCATAAATTATGGACTAATTTATTTAGTTTTTTCTTACGAATAAGGACAATTTGTTTAGAAATTGTTGTTGTAACTAGTTCACTTTAATATTTTGACTAGTAAACCCCTGCGAAAAATCACAGGCGGATTAATTAGATATACACATCAGAAATACATCATTTATACAAAATACTATTTAAAAACAACACACTTTATCTAGGCCTACCTAACTATGCCGACGGGGATTTTTAACTCGGTAAATGTGTAACCTATGTTATTATATATTTAAAGATAAAAATATTACCTTTTAATTGCTTTTTATTTTTATACTAGTGGGTCCAGCAATGCTTCGCTATTGATTGATTAATTTAAAGGGTAGTTATTCCATTTCATTACATTGACTTAAGTGATCGAATTGCAAAATGTTTTTTATATCTTATCTTCTAAAGCGAGAGATAATTGTCTGTCTGCTAAATGGATCTGGAATCTCCGTCTAAGGATTTTTGATTTTTTGATTTTATATGGGGCTTTTGGCCACGAGAAATCGATTGGAAATGGTCACCAGTCTGGGAAAATTCGTTTTCTACGTCTTTTTATTAAATTAAAAAGTGAAATTTGTCCATTTTAAACAATACAAAGCACAGCTGATGCAAATGTTTTCAATGTCATTACAATAATCATCTGTTTTCTTTTAAACGAAGCACAGCTGATGCAAATGTTTTCAATGCCATTACAATAATCATCTGTTTTCTTTTAAACTGTATTTTATTAGAGGTAAGCCTAATGTTGTATCTATTTATAGTTACCATGGCAACGAATACTTCTGCTAAATAAACATACCCTTTATTTAGTTGTTTAATGTTATAGGCCTAACCTAAACGATGTTCACGGAAATTTGCAATAATAGTTATTGACGTGAGCGAACTAGGCCCTAGGCCTAAATCGATATTGAAATATTAAACTTTAATTTAGGCCTGACTTATTTCTGAGGCATAGCGTTGAGATTATGGTTAATCCTTTAAACTATATTTTTATTACAGGTAAGCCTAATGTTGTATATACCCTTTATTTAGTTGTTTAATGTTATAGGCCTAACCTTAAAACTCAATAATCCAATATTTATTATTGAAATCATAGCCCTGCTTATAATCGAGCTTTAGCTCGGTCTCCTGGTACTCACTTAAGAATATACTACACAAATTTAAATTTATAGTTTGTAAACCTTTATAGATAATACAGTAAACTTTTTGTTTGCTTTTACCTAATCTAAAAAAAAAAAAAACTGATAGTTGTAAAGGATTGTAAAAAACCGGAATTTGAATTAGCCCAATTAGTTGCAAATAAAAGTGTTTTGGTTCATTGTAGGCCTAACCTAAAAATATGTTCAGTTTTTTATTCAAATCAACTGTTTTATATATAATATGTAACAACCAATGTTTGAATTAAATCAAAATATAGTAAGCATTAGTTGATTTTTGTATTTGTTTGCTTTAGTTGGTCAATCTAACCTAAAAACTCTATTGGTTTAGAAGAATTTTTTTTTATATATATTTATTTTTTGGTTCAATGTCTTTACATTATGCACAGAAATTGTAACAATGGTACCATAACATTAGTGGGTTCGCTTCATTGAAGTCACCCTGTGACATGAATAATATTTTGTAAAAGAAAACAGGAAAAGAAAGTAAATTTACAAAATTACATTAACGAAATAAATCGGAATAGAGTTTTACTAAGCATGTATCTCTACTAACAAGTCTTGAGGTAGTCTAGCTTTGAGTCTTGAAGTTATTGGTTGTCCAAGGTTAAAAAACACTGCACCAGAGGAAGAATTTAATGGCATCAGGAAATTTCTTGTAACTTTTTTAATAAAAACACTTATAGGATCTATACCTAGTTCTTTGTGGAGTTGTTCATTTCTTACAAACCAAGGGGAATTAACAGCAATACGTAGAATTTTGTTTTGAAATACTTGTAATTTTTTAATTTTTGATGAGCACAAGGATAAACCCCATACCGGGCAGGCATAAGTCATCAATGGTCGTAGTATAGATTTATAAATCAGCACTGTTGAAGATGCATTTAGTGATGATTTCCGATTTATAATAGGATAGAGTTGGGCAAGTCTTGCATATGCTTGATTAAGTTTAATATTTAAATGAGCAGTCCAGTTTAATTTTTTGTTAAGATATACTCCTAAATATTTAATGCAACTATCTGATGGGTTCCAGTTTAATGATGTATTGCATATTTTTATTTTCGGAGGATCATCGTACTTTCTTAGTGAGAAAATTTTTGTCTCGCATTTATTTGCATTTAATTTAATTCTCCATTTAGTAAACCAGGCCAAAAGTGTGTCGATACATGACTGTAGAAGTGATGAGGTTGTTATTACATCGTGATCTTGAACAATTATTGCTGTGTCGTCTGCATATAACGCTTAAAAAGAATTTTGGGGGATTGGAATATCGGACATAAATATATTAAAAAGTAATGGAGCCAAAATTGATCCCTGTGGAACTCCTGCTTTAATCGTTGAAAAGGAAGAGTTTATACGAACAGCAAACGTGCGGTTTGAGAGAAAAGATCTCAATATCTCTATAAGGTAAATGGCAAACCTATCTTATACAACTTATACAATAACCCATCGTGCCAAACTCTATCAAAGGCTTGAGCTACATCTAAAAATGCAGCAGCTGAGTGCTTTTTATCTTCAAAGCCTTGAACAATTTTTTCTGATAATCTCAATAACTGAAGAGTTGTAGAATGTTTAGGACGGAAACCAAATTGATGGGGTGGAATACTTGTAGCGCCATCAGTGTGTAGTAACATTCGTTTTTGGATAACCTTTTCTAATATTTTGGACAAACTTGGTAGGAGACTAATCGGTCTATAACTTGAAGGATTATTTACTGGTTTCCCGTGTTTATGGATGACTATAACTTCGGCATGTTTCCAGTAAGATGGAAAATGGCCTATATTAAGACAAGCGTTAAATATTGCGACTAATAAATCTGAAGCTTTGCTTGTTAAATTTTTTAAAATTACATTTGTAATAAGATCATGACCAGGAGATTTTTTATGTGGCAGTGATTTAATTAAGTTATTTATTTCCGAAGAAGATACGGGTTTTCTTGGGAGTTCTGCAGTGCTAATTTCTTTAAAGCAACTAGTAAATTCTTCTACTTTAACACTTGTATTAGGCTCATTAATTTGGTTAGGAGAAAAGGAATTTTGAAAAAGATTTGCAAAAATTTCACATTTTTCTTCGTCACTTTGAAATAGTTGACTTTGCTGCTGAAGAGGATGAATTACTGTTGATTTACTCAAAATCTGTTTAGTAGCTTGCCACATATTTGAATCACCTGGATTTATATTACTTAGATATTTCTGGTAAGAATCAAACTTTAACTGATCCAATTCTGATTTTACTTGTCTTGTTAATTCATTTAAACGTTTGCGCATCCAGGGCAGTCGATATCTTTACCACTGCCGACGAGCTTTATGTTTATCTTTTATTAGGTACAATATTCGAGCTGGAGGGTGAAGGTAATTTGTATTTTTAGGTTTAAAGGGTTTAGCTATATCTAGTTGTACTGACTTTTTAATTGTAAAGGTTAAATGATGCACCACTTCATCAATTTGTTCAACAGTAGTTAAATGGCTGGGTGTGGTTAGAGACTTATCAAGCTCGTATTTGAAGGTATCCCAGTCTACTTGTCCTGTTATTAAGACTTCTCTGTGAGAATTTAATTTGGGTTGTATGAAAAATGTTAATATTACTGGAAGGTGATCCGAGTCTAGTTCTGTAAGCGTCTGATGAAATATTGGTTGCATGAAATTTTTGTATAATACAATATCTAATATATCAGGCTGTGAATGTAGCTGGTACGGATAAAATGTTGGTTCATTTGGTGCCGAAATATTAACAGAGCTGTTTGATATGTAATTCAATAAACGATTTCCATTTGGATTTGTGGCTCTGCAACCCCAATGCTGATGTTTACAATTAAGATCGCCTAGCAAGAGTGTAGGCACATCGTCATTAAAGATGATTTGTAAATCATTACTTAAAAGTCTCCGATTTGGTGGTTTATAAGCCGAAATAATATTTACTGTTGAGCCATTTTCAACTTTTATTTTTATAGCTACTATTTCAATGGATATAACAGGTGGTAATATAATTTGATTGTGATCAAGTGTCCTTTTAATGAAAATTGCAACACCTCCAGAGGCAGTTGGTAATAACCGATCTTCACGATAAACACAATAGCCACCAACTTTAAAATTTAGTGATGGAGTTAAATGTGTTTCTGTAATGCATGCAATATCAATATTATGCCTGGCTAGAAATGAGATGAAAGTAGATTGTTTTAATTTTAAACCATTTGCATTCCAATTTAGGATGGTTAAGTTTTGAAAAGTATAGTTTTTAAATTTATTCATTGTGTAAAACTTTAGAAATAATTTTATATATACTAGTCTTGATATAGGGCATGAATGATTTAACTAAATTCAGAATGATGTCTTCTAGGGAACCAGAACTCGACTCAATATTTGTATCTGGTTCATCATTTTTTCCCAATTTTTTTATTTTGGCATAGGATGAGGTAGATGGTTTATTTTTAACTTCAGGTTCATTATGAGGACTGTGATTTTTATGGCTAGTTAATTTAGGCCAATCATCACTATTAATATTTATACTCGTATGTACACCTGATGTTTTATTTGATGTAGGTCTTAAATCTTTATTTTGTTGTTTCTGGTAGCCAATTTTGTTTTTTATATTTTGATAATGTTGACAACCACGGAAGTTTGCTGAATGGCTTTCACCACAATTAATACATGTTGGAGGTACATCTTTTTTATTTGGGCACATTGTATAATGGTGTTGACCTGTGCATCTCACACACCTAGGGTCCAAACGACAAAAATGTTTGGTATGACCGAACCTTTGACATCTTATACATTGAGGGATGTTTTTTGATTTTCTTTTTGGTTCAACTGACACAATAGAGTGGCAAAGCTTATTAAGTTTAAATATTTCATTGCCATTTTCGCTGTTTTCTACTTCTGCTGAACATAAGGGAATAGGTGATTTGTCTTTATTTAGTAACCTACAAATATTTATGACGGGATAATTTAGGTCAATTAGTTCCTTTTTAATTTCTTCATTTGTAAGCGAGCAAGGTACATTTCTAATTATGACTTCTAAATGTTTGTCTTGAGTGGCTTTTAAAGTGTGGTATTTAATACCTGAGTTGTCATAAAATTTAGTTAAATTTCTGAAATCTTCAATACTTTGAGTGTTAATTTTTAATGTGTTTCCTCACACTTCTGTAGAGAAATCACAGCAAACTATAGTTTTTAAATGGTTTAGAAGAATAATAAACTGATAAGTAAAGTTGCTATGGTAATGAATGTAAACAAACATGACGTGTTGCTAAGCTTTTTTTTGACATACGAACAGCTGTTTTTTGCGCTATGGTCTTGAGTCCATACAAAAGAGGCTGTTTAGTTTTTTCAAAATTTGAAACTATTTCGGAAAACTTTTCAAATTTTTCTTTATATAAAAACCTAGTTCGGACTATTACGAACATTTTAAAACAAAAAATAGCCAAATTGGACCAGCCGTTCTCAAGTGATGCGCTTACAAAGGAACAGCAATTAATTTTTATTATATAGATTGATAGATCAAAATAAATGATTTAGAAGTTATTAATATTATGGTGAAGAAATTAATAATCGAATATGTATTGATGTATTACCGAAGTTAAACGAATAGGTATTTTTTCTTTAAATTTGAAAAACGAATATTTTGATAATAAAAGGTTGTATTCATATACAGTTTATAACGTCAAAGCAGATGTTGTAACGTATTATAACATACATTAGTTCTATAACTCATATTAAAAAAAATCAACTTCATAAGAAATTATAACGATTGAAGTTGTAAACATAACCCCAAAGTATTATCTACACTGGGTTTGTTTAAAAGTATTACAGATGATGGGTGAAATCAGCTGTTATATTATATGTTACTCACGTCGTACAGTCGCTTTTATAGGAGTTGATTTTAGATTTAACAGCTGAGCATAATGGGCGCCGTTTCATAGTTTCTTAAAGCCCCAGAACCCTTGAAATAAGGGTGTGAGGCTAGCGCATTAGAAGTGAAATTTTTTGATTGTAACAGTTGATTTTATGAATGGCGCTCTTTGCATCTGTATATACAAAAGAAGAAGTCCTGATAGACTGATTGATTCATAATCAACGTAAAGCCCAAACTATATGCCTAATAGCTGGAAACGTGAAGTTTTCAGGTTTGTGTACTACGAAAGGTTTTTGCAAAATATTAACGCAATGCCTTGTGCATTGAAGATACTGCCAATACGGGGGTTGGCGTACGAAGCACGCAATGTTTTGTGTGTTGAAGATACTCGCAATAAGCGCAATGGCGTGTGAAGCACGCAATGCTTTGAAGATACTCCCAATATGCGGAATGGCGTGCGAACCATTTTTCAGCTATTCAGCACCGTCGCGAATAGATCTATTTCCCAAACTGTTGGTTGAAACCACGGATACTAGAATACACGGTAGGGGCAATGAATACAGACTGTATTCATTGGTAGGGGTCACACGCAGGTCCCTGCCGCCCGGCTCGGAGACGTGACGTCACCATGGACCCACCGCCTCGCCGCACTGTATACAGACTACACAGTCCACAATGTCATTCGCTATTCGAACACTAAAACGCGTAACCTGCAGCCTTCAATTTCGTTATATATTTTTAATACGTAAAGACGAAAGTATAATTTTGCAGGCCAGTACGATTTTATATCGATATATACATTTATTAATATTAAAAGTGCCCTAACCATGCCGTTACTCTTAAGTTTTGTGTAATAATCACTAGAGTTTAATGAATTCCCTAGTGCACAAATTTTAAACGATTTTTTTATTCAATGCAAAGTTTGATCATGTTTGACCTAAACCGTAACATTTATAAAGATGTAATTCGTTTATACTTATCACTGAGTATAAGTTGAGCATTTATTTATTTCAGAAACAATTTATATATTTTTAATTTTAACAAGCCATTCGTCCATGAGAGCTCGTATCTGCTCCAACCACCTTCATCAGTCTTCCCCACTAGATATTTTTTAAAATATATTTTACATGCAATTGTTTCTGAAATAAATGTTTTACCAGTCTCAGTCTCAGTCTCCAAACAACACCTTGTAAAACCAAGGTAATATTTCGAAGGAAATTTTACAAGAAAACTAGTTGAATATTATGATCGCAGATCTGTCATGGTTAAATAATATTAAGAGCAATGTAGATATCATTTTCTGAAAAAGTTTGTTTATATATCAAATATATCAATAATAGTTTCTTATCAGCAAATTAATTATTAAAATTGTGGAAAATATTTTTTTAAATTAATTAATAATAAAAGAAATAAAATATTGTTTTACATGAGTAAGTACAATGCATATAACCAATTCACCCATTATATATAATCAATTTATGTATATGTTTATATCATCCAAATTGATATCTTCAGACTTTTGTTACTTGTAGAAGAACGCCTAGAAATGAATAATTATAATATTTAAAGATCATCATAAAAAAACTAATATTAACTAAGGGAAACTGAGTTAATTGGTCTGAAATTGTATTGTAAACGTACGAAGAACACATTTGGTAATTGTTTACAATTGATAGTTTGAATCAATACTGCAAGAACTCTCTACACACCAGATGAACATCTTCTTTATCCAAACATTAGTAAAATATTACATTTAGTGAGCTTCAAATCTCAATGAACATTATATTGTAATATTTTTTATTTGAACTTATTTATTATGTATTTTATAGTTCTAGTTTCACTTTTTTCCCCCACTACTTAACTCTTTGTTTAGCTAGCCAAAAGAAAGTTTGGTTAGTTTTTTAACATCTACAACCTAATTCTTACAATCTTCTGTTTATATAATTCTTTATAATAAGAAAATATTATAAACTATAAAATTTCAAAAAATTTAATATAGGCCTATGGAACGTTTTTGTAAAATCACAAATGTAAATTTCAAGCAGATAACAATTTATATGAATACGTTAATATTTAAAGTTAATATTAAATAATATTAATATTAAGTTAATATTTAAAATGTAATAATTATCAACATAGTTCATTTTAAACCTCAAATAATATATGTTCTCAATCGATAAGTAAATCATTAATTATTTACTTTTCATAAGTGTCTGGCAAACGTACTATGCATCACAAAAGCAAAATACAAACTCATTTGAGGTTTTTCAGGATAGTTATCACTAAATGGGGATAAAAAATAAATCTAAATTATTACAATATTCAACCTACTCTACAAAATGGAAAAAACCTATTATTTTGTCTATCGATGTATGTCATTCAATTTGAACACGTTCCAGACAAAAATGAGTTGGTCTTATTTAGTGCCATTAAATAATAGTTTTAAACTTGTCCTTGTTTATGTATCTGATACATTTTTACTTTAACTCAATCTCCATATGTAAGGTACCATTTATTTTTAAATTCTTACTGTAATACACAACGAATTTGGACATTAATTTCCTACTCACCTCTGCCTACTAATAAAGGGGATGGAGTGTTTGTTGTTTTAAACAGTACGTTATTCTCCACAGAGCAATAATTTATATGTACCATTTAACCTTTTAAAATCAGCTATAAAAATATAGGTGGCAATTTAAATAAAGAAACACTACGAAGTCATAGCTTTTTCGTAGTTAAATTTTTGATACAAACTTTTTATATGTTTAATATATAGGCTATAAAAAAAAAACTAAAAACGAAAGAAACTTTTAACAATGTAAATCATGTAATTTCGTAATAGTCAAAGTCCAAATTTACTTGAATTTAATAAGTTGTTTAGAGTCAAACCATTGTAATAAAAATGGTAATTGCAACTAATTTGGAAACAAACAACAGAAGTAAATTCGCATCAAAACAAGCTAGTAAGTTTAGACGTTTTAATGAAAATTAAATAGAAGATATTAATGTTAACACGGTCGCAGTAGAAGTTAATGCTTTTAAAATTTCCCTCAATAAAATGTATATAATTTATAAATACAAAACCAGGACTCATTAATTACTTATCTATTTAATATAAGTATACGGGCGGCAGGCAGCGGGCCGGGAGAGTGGGTTCAGAGTGACGTCGCTGGCACACGTGAGTTTACTGCGCATCCTACTCATGACCCCTACCGTGTATTCTAGTATCCGTGGTTGAAACCCTAAAACATAGGCCTATAAACTTAATTTTGGAAATTTGCTCAACTCACGTCAGCGGTTCAGCTGCTTGGTCGAATTATTTTTTATCATAAAATTGATGTATAAAAAAAGATGTTATTATCACATAGAGGATTGCATTTCAACTTAATACGGAACGCACGTTGCACTATTACTACGAATTCAGTCTTTGTAAACTGTAAATCACAAAAAAGCTTTCTGTTCACTACTCGCCATATATGCTACTAGCGCTTTCTAACGGAAGACAGAGGAAACAGTGCTTGCACATGCGCACATGTGTACCAAAAAAACTGTTTGAGTTGCTCTTTATCTGATGTATTATTTATAATTGCAGGTTAAATATAGTAAATACTACAAAGCCTTAAAACACCGACATTCATTTTGAAACACCCGATATTCAGGACATACTGAGAATTAATTTGCTACATAGGTACACTATGACTTATAACAATCTAGCAAAAAATATATAACATTTCGAAACGTTTTTGCCTCGAGGCAGCTCTAATATCAGCACGGGCTGGATATCGTCTGACAAATAAGTCCGTCACACCAATGCTTTGGTCAAGACCTGCTCTAGACACCCATATTTGTTTTGAGAATCAGGTCTGGTTCATTGCAAAAATATGGATCTGTGCTTACGTCTACTTTCTACCATATCTGTCCTAATACCAAACAAATGCAGGCAAACTATTTCACTCGGAATGTAATGATGGTATATTTACGTGGTTTAATGTGTCTTTGAATAATATTTTAATAGCTTGGAGAACCCAAAATAAAAATTCGCGTCATTAATTTCGTTTGACGTAGGCCTAGTTATCTGCAAAACTTAAAATGTCAGTAATTGATCAGTATGGAATAAAAACAGTACAACACAGTAATTGTTACAGAGTGTATAAATAGTGATTAATTAATTTTAATTTTATCTCAGTTGGATCTTCTGACGTCAGTAACCCCGTAATTATTTATATTACGTACGTGTTAACAAATACACAACTGGCATCACTGCAAGATAAACAAATACAAATATTTAGGCTATAATTAATTAATTATTGACTGTTTCCATTCCGAGGATTAAAGTTTAAGAAACTAGAAAACAATTTCGTAAATGGCAAACTCATCCACCCACAGTGATAACGTTATAGAGTGTAGAGTCTAAAACATTGATATTCCATTTTAAACTTGGATAAACGAAAATTAACTCTACTTAGCCTGTTTTGGTTTATCTGCGTAGAAGAGTTTAATAAACTTTACGAAGTAATGGTGCTATGATTGTAAAGTATGAGTAAACTCAGCGAAGATCCTCAAATCCTTGATCACAAAATGAGTAAACTCCGAAAAGATCCTCGAAGCCTGGACAAAAAATTAGTAAATTCCGATAAAGGTCCTCGTTGCCTGGACCACAAAATGAGTAAACTCCGAAAAGATTCTTGAGTCCTGGACCACAAAATGAGGAAACTCCGAAAAGATCCTGGAAGCCTGTACCACAAAATGGGTAAACTCCGAAAATATCTTCGAAGCCTGGACCATAAAATGGGTAAACTCCGCAAATATCCTCGAAGCCTGGACCACAAAATGAGTAAACTCCGGAAATATCAACGAATCCTGAACTACAAAATGAGTAAACTCCGCAAATA
>JAGFPH010010492.1:0-21142 GCA_018207615.1 Philaenus spumarius | reverse complement strand
CCATAAAAGTACCCGGTTCAAAGCCATGTGGTGGATTTTACCGTGGGTTTGGGGTGCGAAGCACGCAATGCATTGTGTATTGAAGATACTCCCAATACGGGGATTGGCGTGCGAAGCACGCAATGCTTTCTGTGTTAAAGAAACTCCCAATTTTCGGAATGGCGTGCGAAGCACGCAATGCTTTGAATATTGAAGACACTCCCAATATGCGGATTGGCGTGCGAAGCATTTTGCAGCTATTCAGCACCGTCGTGAGTAGACTTATTTCCCAAATTGTTTGTTAAAGCCCTAAAACATAGGCCTATAAATTTAATTTTGGAAATTTGCTCAACTCACGTCAGCGGTCCAGCTGCGTGGTCGAATTATTTTAAAGCGCACTCACTTGTGCGTCCATAGCACATAGGCTTAAAATTGGCGTACGAAGCACGCAATGCTCTTGTATTGAAAATTCTCCCAATATGGGGGTAGGCGTGCAATGCACTGTCCGCTTCTGATAGTTTTCATAGTTAGAATAGGTTTATGGTTACTTGTCCACTTACTTGTAGTCTATACTTGTTTGCCAAACCCTAGTGCAATAACTGTTTACAATTCTCTCCACTTATCCATAAGGCCTCGGCTACGATACGGGCGACGAGCGATAAGCGATATATTCGTTGTCGGCGGTCATGAGCGACAAGTGAGCAATAAGTGTGGCCTTGATACAAGCGAATAAATGGCGACTTTTTGAAAAAATGCTTACAACACGCAATGAACTTGCAAAGGCATGACATTGCAGAAAGTTAGCATGGACAGTTGTAGGGTTATTTTATAGTTGCAATTTGTACCTTATCTAGAGATATTACATTGTTGTCTGTGGGTAGTGTTAACCCAATGACCAAATGCATTTGTCTTGTAACATGCATACCATTACATCATGACGGATGAAAGGTTATTTATTTGATAAGGAAATGCGATTGTACTAATGTACTTTAATATATTGGAAACAAATTCCATTGGAATAACAATGTCTAACAAGTTGGCAAATCCCAATAGTGTTAGACGCTATAGTGTTGTCTGCCGCTTGTAGGGTTAACTAAATGAACAAACATTGTCTTCTGAATGCATAGCAATTACTTCGTTCCATTACTTAACCACTCGAGGCCTACAAGAACGACGTAAGTAAAATTGTTAATAATCGACGTTCTTCAACAATGTACGTTGATGTACCTGATAAGTTAACGGCGGCTCCAACATCATTCCACAGTTTCCTTGATGCTGACGCGTTTTTATAGTTATTGTGGAGTTAGTTCCACAAACTACTCTGGACCACACTAATTAAAATTTCTGTAAGTACATCGAACAGCTTATGTTCTGTTCTTGGTTCTTTCACTGGTACGGGAATACGCACAAAATCATCCGCCTTCTCAGACACGTTTCACAACACTGATGGAGAACGACATTGGAAAGTTTTCTGTCAGGCCCCGGCGACATCTGCGTAGCAGAGCGTCAAATCTTGTAGTCGCTTATCGCTTGTCGCTCGCACCGTAGCCACCTACACGCTGATAGAAAAGTTGATTTTTCGTTCGAGTCGCTAGTCGCTTATCGCTCCTCGCTTGTCGCTCGTATCGTAGCCACCTACACGCTGATAGAAAAGTTGATTTTTCGTTCGAGTCGCTAGTCGCTTATCGCTCCTCGCTTGTCGCTCGCACCGTAGCCACCTACAGGCTGATAGAAAAGTTGATTTTTCGTTCGAGTCGCTAGTCGCTTATCGTTCCTCGCTTGTCGCTCGTATCGTAGCCACCTACACGCTGATACAAAAGTTGATTTTTCGTTCGAGTCGCTAGTCGCTTATCGCTCGTCGCTTGTCGCTCGTATCGTAGCCGAGGCCTTATGGACGTCTTATTTTTGTTATAGTATCTGACATTGTGTAGAGGGGATATCAAACCATTTGTTTCATCTTTGAACGTATATCTTGAATTCCCTAAAAATGTAAGAAATTCTATGAAACACACAAGTTCTGTGAAACTCTATACACATAAGTAATCGCTAAGAAAATTACGTAAGCAAGACTACATATGGTAGAAAATTGGTTTGCACATTTTAACTAGATAGGTCGAGATAACCTTGTCAGTGATCGAGGTCCAAAGTCCGTAGTTGTTTAAGGTCGATATTCAAGTGATTAAGATGAACTACGTTAGAGTTCGATAATGTTGAGTAAAACTTGTTTAATTTTCTACTAATGTTCTTCTGTTGTGGAGTTCTAGACCAAATTAAAATCTAAACAGTAAAGTCCCGTTAATCCGAACCCCGCTTTTCCGGACATCTTGTTAATCCGAACTCTAAAAAAAGCTTTTACATACTAATTTTTGTTAAAGGCCAATACGGAAATACTTCTGTGAGAATGTTTGACGTACTCAGTCGGCTACGATGAAAACATGCAGACAATAATGTCGGCGCACGCATCCTGTTGACTCACTCCCTACAACTGTTTCTTGAAAGTCTCTTTTGTTTCTACGCATGTGTGTTGCTTGCATTTACATCCATTATGTTAGCAACCAAATTAGCAAATTTAGAATCGGTTTGTTATTTTTCACAACCAACAACTTTCTTGTCATTTCGTACCAACGATGGTGTCCTCCTACGAGCGCCCTGTCCAACGAGCGCCATGTCCATCTAGCGCCCACTCTCGGGTTGACGAGGGTCAGATAGGGGTTGACAGGTCTAGGAGCTTTCCAACGAGCGCCGCATTTCTGTGTCACTCCCTTCGACCACCTGTACTTCTTGTAGTATTTACTTCTGACCTAAATATGAATCCCCTCAAATCAGCTACAAATGTTATAAAACCCTAAATTAAACGTAATATAAGCATGCGTATACCATGTGCGATGATTCGTGACATGCCCACCTTGATTTAGAGGTGCCTTTGATTATAAGTGGGCACGCAATCCTGGCTGGCGCTAACAATGAACCTTTTCGCACTTTTCTTCCACTAATAGAATATTTAAGAGGTATTAAAGTTGACATTTTCTTTAAACTATTCAAGTTATATTTAGAAATATTAAATCCGCTTTTGAGGGGAGATGCGGAATACTACCCCCCAGGTGAAACGTGACGTCACGAAATCTGCCAACTAACCAATATGGGAGCCGTGTCCGCGACTAGAATACTACCCCCCCCCCCCTAGCAAAAGCGGGTCGCCGGAATACTACCCCCCGGAAAACTACCCCCCCAAGCAGGTTCCTACAATTATAGGCTACTGTTATCGGCATCATACTGTGACTAAACAGTTTAGGTTAGTCCTCTAGTTTTTTTTTTTATTCTAATTATATCGAAACTTGAGTGTGCGTGACTGGAAAACTGCCCCCCCTGATCTCTGACGTCAAAATCAAAATGACGTAGGAACCTGCTTGGGGGTGTAGTTTTCCGGGGGGTAGTATTCCGGCGACCCTTTTGAGGGACATGACTGGCATATTAAATTGTTTATACACGTGCTTATAACACGTATGGCACTGCTTATACAAAAATTACCGTTTAATTTAGGACAGAATTGAGGTGTTTCATATTTAGGTATCTACAACTTACTAGAAGCAGTGATTCAGTAAATAGCACCTGGTAAAATACCAAATAAAAGATTTGGGAGGTATTTTGTTTAAGAATATTTTTGGAAATAATTTGTTATATTTTTATCATTTTTTTAGTTCTAGTTTTACAAATCCGACAACGGCTATTGAAATAACGTTACTGTAATATTATAAACTATATATCGTTGCGATTATCTATAAGAAAGGTTTTAAATACAAGCATATAGGTCATATTTAAGGAATATTTTTCGATGTCACTGATCGTGTCAATTCATCGATCAGTAAATACTAACAAGTACAGGTGGTCGAAGGGGGTGACACAGAAATGCGGCGCTCGTTGGAAAGCTCCTAGACCTGTCAACCCCTCTCTGACCCTCAACCCGAGAGTGGGAGCTAGATGGACATGGCGCTCGTAGGACAGGGCGCTCATAGGAGGCAACCCCAACGACTATACAAGATTAATCGTGTGTTTTGTTGTTTTTACATTGTTCAGTGCGAGTGGTTGCATGTGGAAATGCCAACTAAATAACTAAACGAAAGAAAGTGACTGTGACAACGGAGCAAAACCTCCAAGTTTTGTTTTAAAGGGGTTCGGTACCTCAAAAACTATTATAAATCTCTGGTTCATTCTGCGTTCAGCAATATATAAAACTTAGTGTATCTTACACTTATGAGGTGTTAAAAACGTTTTTTTAAAACTGTATGTCATGACTGTTTGTTTCACACTACTTTCATACATATGCTTGCAGATGCAGCGGCTGTAGCTGTATTTTGTTTTCAGAATTATGGAACAAATCATAATTCAACTTACTTTTAGTAGTGTCCTGCATCATATGCAGGACTGTGATTTCCCTTGTGTGCCAATAATGGTCTTCATTGTACGAATAAAGTACACAGGGTGACAATTAAGTCTGGAAACGGCTTAATATTTCGTATATAAGGAAAATTTGAAGTTAGATGGGATTGAGGAACCTACTCTATGTAAAAATACTATTTTATTAAGATTTAGAAAAACTGATCTGCCATCTTGGATCCGCCATCTTGAATGTAACTTTGTTTTTTTTTAATGGAAAGGTGGTCATGTGATACATCGTTTTGATGTAGAATTTCAAAAGAAAACAATGGTGAATGGATTTGCACACCCATATCTTTAACCGAATAACAATTTTACAAAAATTCAACTAAATCGTGTTTTAAGATTTTGCCCCATTTTGCTGTACTACTTTTTTTTAATACTAATTAATTATTTTTCTCTTTGGATGTAGAATTAAATAAGCTTTCAAACGAAATGCCACACAACGATATTTGGGAGTATTTCAAATTTTTGAGTCACAGCCAATTAGATTTTTTCAAATTAGATTTTGAGCGCCTATCAGCTGAGCGTTTATTTGATTTTATCTTGCTGACGGTAGATGTCAGGGACTGCGGTTCCAATGTATTTTTGCTTTGGAATTGAGTGTATGTTTTTAAATTAGTTCAGATCGCGATGGTAATTTCGTTACATTATTGAAAATCTCTAATAACGAAATTGGAGGCCCTTTTACTTTCTCCACCCTATACGTAGTATATGGAGAAAGTATTGTTTTCGTAAAAATGTTCGAATTTGAATTTTCAGTTGAATTATCTGTTTTGGTGCTCCCAGAACCCCAAAAAATTGTTTAGTGCAATTATCTGTGTTGGTGCTCCCTGAACCCAAAAAAGTG
Organism: Philaenus spumarius; assembly: GCA_018207615.1. Taxonomy (NCBI): domain Eukaryota; kingdom Metazoa; phylum Arthropoda; class Insecta; order Hemiptera; family Aphrophoridae; genus Philaenus; species Philaenus spumarius. The sequence goes on along the minus strand of JAGFPH010010492.1, from coordinate 15,879 downwards.
TTTTTAGAGTGGTGTCTGTCTGTCAGTCTGTCTGTATGTATACACGACCAGAGAGGACACTATCGGTCAGATTTTCATGAAATTTGGTATGTAGGTAGGCCTACTAAACCCTAATATCTCCAGGCGTTTTTATCATTTTTTGGAATTTTTAATTTTTAAGGGTGATTTACCCCTAAAAACCCATAAAAAACAACAAAAATGCAAATTTCTCAAAAACGGCTCTAACGATTTTGATCAAATTTTCAGTATTTATAGTGTTTAAGATGCCAAACAAAATGACACCACGCGCTTTTATCAAAACTTCGTCGTTTTATAATTATGGGGAAATGTTTAAAAATAAACAAGTTTGTGTTGTCAATCTAGCATCGCGGCGGCGGCCGCACGGGGTAGCATCACGGTAGCGAGCACGGCCAGTAATTCAAAGGTCGCGCGATCGAATCCCGCCTGGGACAATAATCTTTTTATACGATTGACGTAGGTAGAATATTATTTTTTTGTTTTGTTCTAAAAAGTAGTAAATAAAATGATTAAAAACAATACTATTTTGACTACAGTAAGTTGGGAGAAAGTTTGTGTCAGTTAACTGATACCGTTTATTTACATAGTGGTCCGGGACGAACCGCCTCGTGGATCTGCCCCATCCTTGGACTGGTTAGCTGAAATCTCTAAATTTGTACACAACAATAGGCCTAAAGCCAAATTACAACTGACAGTATTGCGGTTCGCTAGTAAATAAGAACACTGTGACCCCTACCACTGTCAATTTCTAAACCGGTATTTCGAGAAAATGTAAATGAACTGTTTTGCTTATGGGTGTGTCAATTATCCAGCTCTGTCATTGGACAGTTCATTTCAGAGAGTCTAATTAACACCAGTGTGGTAAGTATCTTTTGTTACCGCTTTGACGTAGCCTCAAGTTGAATTGGTTTATTTTTAACTGGACTCCAGGTCAAACCGGTTTTAAAGGTTTGTTGGCCACACTGAAGTCTAAAAATAACCGCACTGCAATGCATGTAGTCCAATATCATAAAAATATTTTATCCGAGTCGCAATAGTTAAAATGTGATGTTCACGATTCACGAACGATTCCATAAATATGAACGAATCAGCAGGTGAATCGATTGATTCACGACTTATTAGCGAATTTCCATAGGAAAAATGAGCTATTGCAGTGGCCCTTATGGTCAGACCCAAGGTCGGGAGTAGCAAATGAGCACCGATCATGGTCCCCAGAACACGTTTTGGAGTGTCATTAAAATCATATATTTACATATGTATATATGTGTTCGCACTCTAGCGGCCGCATTTTAAGTCCGATTTGGTCCAAATTTGGTACACATGTTGGTTGTCTACGTCGCTCGGTCGAATTATTTAGCCAAAAAAATCCAACAACCGAAAGCACGTTTTTTGACCGGAAGTAACTATGTTTTGTGATTTTTCCTGCGAGAATGAATTTGTTTTTGAGTTTTTTCTACAAATATAAATGTAGGATGTTATTTTGCTTTTTTACGCGACCTTATAGCTCGCTCGGTTCGCCCCAAAATCAATCAAAACGTAAAATACCATAAAAGTACCCGGTTCAAAGCCATGTGGTGGATTCTACCGCGGGATTGGCGTGCGAAGCACGCAATGTTTTGTGTGTTGAATATACTCCCAATACGGGGGTTGGCGTGCGAAGCACGCAATGCTTAGTGTATTGAAGATACTCCCAATATTATGCGGAATGGCGTGCGAACCATTTTGCAGCTATTCAGCACCGTCGTGAATAGGCCTATTTCCCAAATTGTTGGTTGAAACCCTGAAACATAGGCCTATAACTTAATTTTGGAAATTTGCTCAACTCACGTCAGCGGTCCAGCTGCGTGGTCGAATTATTTTCTTAGGTGAATTCACTTAGGTGAATGAAAATATCGATTCTTAGGTGGACCGAACAAAATCATCATTTTGAATAAATTCAAACCAGCCGACTCGATCTGAAGACTGGGCGCTCACCGAGGGAGCAAATTGTTCGAAGCAAGCGTTGCGTGTCTTTTTGCTCCATCGGTGTTTTCGAAAACTAGCTTGCTATGCATTCGAATAGCTGCTAGAAATACAGGAGGGGCAAAAGGGCCACGTTGCTACGGGCCCCCAACGTCAGTGGATCCCAGTTAAAAATAATTCAAAAATTGAAAATAATAAATATGTTGACTTAACAGTCAATTTACTTTTACTTTCTCAACCCCTATACTATAGTATATGGAGAAAGTATTGTATTCGTAAAAATTTTCGAGTTTGAGTTTTTGGTGGAAATATCCGTTTTGGGTCCCCCTGAACCTAAAAAAGTGGTTTTCGGAGTGATGTCTGTGTGTGTGTGTCTGTATGTGTGTCTGTGTGTCTGTGTGTCTGTGTGGATGTTATCAGACCTAGAGCCTAAACCAGTCGTCCGATTTTGATGCAATTTGGTATGGAGGTACTAATCCACGGTATCTCCAGGCGTTTTTTTCATTTTTGTGAATTTTTTATTTTTAAGGGTAATTTTCCCATAAAAACCCTTAAAATAACACAAAAAAACAACTTTTCTCAAAAACGGCTCTAACGATTTTGATTAAAATTTTATAGTTTATTAGGGACCTATAGTACTATAAACTGTAAAATTTTAATCAAAATCGTTCCAGCCGTTTTTGAGAAAAGTTGGTTTTTCCGTTATTTTATGGATTTTTATGGGAAAACAACTTTAATACAAAATCACCTCTCCTACCCCACCCTACAAGTCACCGTGAATCTGTTTAATAATTTAAATATGTTTGTGAGAAAGTATGTGCCAGTTCCTGGTACCGTTTAATTTCAATAATGCATTAGTTTAAAAATATTTGTATGAAACCCACAATAACGTAATACATGTAACTGAGTTCAAAATAAAAATTTTCCTGCGAAAGGAAAAAATAATTAAGTGAAATTATAAAGTGGGATTTTTAAGTTACCCGGACAGATTTGATTTGTTTTTGTGTGGTATTAAAGGTGCGTGGTTGACAGTACTGTAGTCGCAATCGACCATACGACGTCAGTGAGATTGCATTTTGTTGTTTAAAGAGTCTTCAACATCCTAAGTTTCAATATAGGCAATTATTTTCATTGATTTCTAATATTATTATGTATTGCTACTGTCTACGTGAACCTACTACATTATTTTAAAATTTTTAGTATTAATTATTGTGTGAACAAAATGTAGTTCTAGTTACCGTGTGCTGGACTGATTAAAAGCTGATACACGTACTCGGAACGGTTGCTGTGCTCACTGCTTGACGAGTAGTAAGTACTGTACTTGGCATTTCACGGTAAAGTCGGTATTTTCATCCAAGTCAAAGTGATACACATACACATACTCAGGTGTTTACTCGGACGAGAAGATGTTGATGCATTTTACAAGTGTCATGTTCTTAATTACTAGGCCTCTTGATTGACGAAAAGTAGCTCATAATTGATGAGCATATATCTAAACACACTTTGAAGTCTTTGACAAGTCCGGATGGTTCCCACAAGAACTGTTCGGCCTTCCTTTCCACTTGTGTTTACAAGCCTACTCGCTATTCGTATGTACGGGCTGACCGTTTTGCCAATGTATTATTATTCATAGTTATCAATGACAAAACATAAAGAACCAGGAAGTTAAATGATCTGATTAAATATAAACACACCTCGTAATTCGATTGTGTAAATTCTAAAAATACATGTGTTTTTAAGTTAACGTTTTTACACTACAAACAATGCTTCAATTTTTTTATATTTAAGGGTCTGCTGTAGTGGCGGCCATCTTGGATTTTTATCCCATAAGAGCAATGTTAAATTTCAAACCATTTATTTCGTTTACTTTTTATCATAAAATTGTTTGCAAGGTCTCATTTCAAGCACAGTCACAATACGCATCCGTCTTGCAATTTACATTTTTTTTAAATGCTTTCGATTTGTTATGTAATTGACATTTTGTAAGTACAAAGTTGAGAATTTTTTTCCTAACACAATAAAAAATTAATAATGACAAATAATTTGCAAGCCGGATCCGAAATTTTATAAAAAATATTCAATTTTTTTCAACACTCAATTACAAAAGATAGACTTATAAAATGATTTGAAATAAAAAGTTAAAGCGTTCAGTGGCAAGAAATTGCACTGTTTAGATAGGGATACAGTGAGAAGCGGTTGCGTTTCTGGTTGCTTTATCGTTAGCACCACACTAAAAATTGCAATTTTGGATGTTGCCAAAGGACTTACCTAATCTTTACACATCCCTAAAGCCGGGTTTACACGCTACGATAAATCGTAACGATGTGATTGTTATAATTTATCGTTACAATAAATCGAAAGTGTGAGTACTGTTTACATGCAACGATTTCTTGTCCAATGTACATTGTATAAATTGATAGTTATTTCTTATAAACCGTATGCAATGCATTAATTTTTTTAACAACAGTGTTTCTGTCTGCCAACGGATCAAACTCCTTGTATTTTTGAAAGAGCGCTATGTACACAAGGTCTTTTTATTCCTGTCGGAGTATGCTTTGCTCTTAACGTGCCACAAGCAGGTAAAACTCCGATATAGTTCAATAAATTCAGTCAAGAACTCTCGAGGAGTTTGATCTGCCATGATAGCATTGAATAAAAACAACACAAGGTAAAAAAAAACACGTAAAACGGAATCAACGAAATATTGCGACAACCTTTCCGGTAAACGGCCCATGCAGACAGGTCAATTCGTAGCGATTAATGGGCGCTACTTGTTTACACGTTCCAATTTGTTGTTACGATTCAGCTCCAACCATCCAATCCAATTCCAATAAATCGCTACAATGCCCTGTTTACACGCAACGATAAATTGTTACGATTTATCGTAGCGTGTAAACCGGGCTTAAGAGTTTGTTGGAAAATATTTTGTTCTACAGGTTCGTTTTTTAGTTGTTAACTAGGAATACGTATAGTGTATACTTTGCGAGAGTGCACGGCCGGCTACCGAGAATCTCAATAGCGGAGGGCTCAAGTAGGCTACCCCAGGTTCTACTAGGAACTATTCATATTTGAAAAGTATTTAATGAAGTTATCGCCCAGGATCAGTTACATTCCTTCCCGCAAATTAATTTCATTAAAATATATCACTCGTTAACAAATTCTTGCGCCGTAGATTAACACGCTCAAATTGCACCATAATAAAAATGTCTCTGTAAGTTCAAAATAAAATATATCACTCTGAGAACAATGTTTACCAATTGGATGTTTAGGTTAGAATCTTTATATATAATACGTGAAGCCGTTTTTTGTAAACACAACTCCTCCCTTATTTCTGGACCAATTTTAATGTTTGAGGTTTCAAAAAAATTCGTCTCATTTCATAGTTTTGCAATAAGGTTTTAGATGTCAAAAATTATTATCCTTAATGGCGTGAGCTAATCTCAAAGGTCGGGTTTTCCCCATAAGATTAACATGGAAAATATTTAAAAACCATTTATATACAAAACAGCTGTTTATAATAAGAAACAAACTAATCCAGCTGATTTCGTGGATGTAAATAACGATGATTACAGTATTCAGAAGGTTATAAAAACATTTTAATACAAAACAGCTGTTTATAATAAGAAACTAACTAATACAGCTGCTTTGTGGAAGTAAATATTGATTTTTATAAGGGAGGAAATGAATTATTTATTCAAATTATAAAATTTACGAACTAATTTGTTTTGAACATTTAACATTATTTACCATCTTAGTTTTGAGGTTATTATTTATAACTTTTTTGTTAGGTTTTTGATTAAGTGTAGACCTGACCCTTACCTCTGGTTCTTTTAACCTTTATTATTACTGCTGTTATAAAATATAAGAAATAATTTGATTTGAACATTTAACATTATTTACCATCTTAGTTTTGAGGTTATTATTAATCCTACACTTTTATTATAAATAAAACATAACATATGTTTTTAGAAGGTCGCACCGGGGGGTTGGCGTGCGGAGCACGCAGGGGTCTCCCCTAGTAGGTTTATGGTTACTTGTCCACTCGTAGTCTATACTTGTTTGCCAAACCCTGGTGCAATAATTGTTTACAATTCTCTCCACTTATCTATAATGTGCGTCGTATGTTATATTGTTGTAGTATCTGGAATTTTATAGAGGGGATATTAACAGGGCTATAGAATACATGGGATATTAAACCATTTGTTTTATCTTTAAACGTAAACACTTTGAGTGAGTTAAGCTTTTGGTTGACGTCAAATGTTAGTTAATTTATTCTTGATAAACAATAACCTTATATATAATACGTGAAGCTGTTTTTTGTGAACACAACTCTTCCGTTATTTCTGGACCAAATTTAATGTTTGAGTTGTCAAAAAATTCGTCTCATTTCGAAATTTTGCAATGAGGTTTTAGATAACAAAACCATCAAATTTTTGAACTTTTCTACGTAATAATAACTAATATTTTAAAGCTGACGCACATGTGCGTCCATAGCACATAGGCTTACAATTGGCAATGCACTGTGTATTTAAAATACTCCCATTACGGGGGTTGGCGTGCGAAGCACTCAATGCATTGTGTATTGAAAATACTCCCAAAACGGGGGTTGGCGTGCGAAGCACGAAATACATTGTGTATTGAAAATACTCCCAATACGGGGGTTGGTGCGTGAAGCTCGCAATGTACTGTGTATTGAAAATACTCCCAATACGAGGGTTGGCGTACGATGCACGCAATGCATTATGTATTACAAGTACTCCCAATATGCGGGTTGGCGTGCGAATCACGCAATGCATTGTGTATTGGAAATACTCCCAATATGGGGGTTGGAGTGTGAAGCACGCAATGCACTGTGTATTGAAAATACTCCCAATTCGGGGGTTGGCGTGCGAATCACGCAATGCATTGAGTATTGGAAATACTCCCAATATGTGGGTTGGCGTGTGAAGCACGCAATGTACTGAGTATTTAAAATACTCCCAATACGGGGGTTGGCGTACGAAGCACTTAATGCATTGTGGATTGAAACTACTCCCATTACGGGGGTTGGCGTATGAAGCACGCAATGCACTGAGTATTGAAATACTCAAAATATGGAGGTTGGCTGGCGTGCGATGCACGCGATGCACTGTGCGTCGGCCGCTTCTCATAGTGTTCAGTGTCAAGCTCACATGTGCGTCCTTAGTACTGTAGTGAACGTGTTAAACAGAGATGTACCGGGTACTGATGTTTTTAGTCAGGTTAGTAGCGATTTGCTCAAGTACCAGCATTCACACCGGTATCTGTACGTTGATTACGAATCAGTCTGCCAGTCAAGACTTCTTCTTTTAAAAATATACATATTCAATTAGTGCTGTAGCCCGAAACTCCTTTCTGGGTGTGATAAAATTTGAAAATCTTTAAAAACACACTGCACCGCAAAGTTTGCGAGAAAATACACTACTGTACGCCACTACCGTTTCAAAATTCGCAACGTTTGGCAGACTTAAAAGTACTTGGGTGTACAATTCGTTTTAGGATCGGATGCCAACATACCACTGTTAGATAAGCTGTCACCAATATACTATTTTTGAACACATTAGAAGCTTCGATTAGGGATGGCAGATTTTTTTTAAATACATATCAATATATCGCAAGTTCATTGGATCGATATCTAAAAAATATCGTATTGAAAATACCGGTAAATCGTTGTTCGAACTGATAATTAATTTACAGAGAAAACTAAACATAAATTTTACTTTCTCATTATACTATCGATGTTGAGATTTTTGTGGAAATATCCGTTTTGGGACCCCCTGAGTCCAAAAAAGTGGGTTTTACAAAATATCTGTATGTATGTCTGTATGACAACCCCCCCCCCAAAATAGTTATTATTTTTTTATAAAAAAAAATGGCTCTAACGATTTTGATCAAATTTGGCTTATTTGCAGCCATTAACGTACCCTACCATATGCAAAAACCGCATCTTTCTCAAAATTCTCGTTTAGCTATTAATAATAACTGATTTTTGGGAGTTTTTTTACCAAAAAGGGGGTTGTTTGACAAAAATTTCAAAACCTTTTTTCGTGCATCTTTACAGGCCTAATTGACATGTTTGGTGCAAATTTGTTGGAAATCTATCGAACAGTTTTCTCTCTAGCTTTGTATACATACAGACAGACATGCATACCGAAGCGGAAGCCACATTAACTTATAGTAGCGGAAACATGAAGCAACTATGTTAGGTCCTATTTTAAACAAAAAATACTAAATTTATTTGCTAGATAAACTTAAATGTAAGAAATTTAAACTCAAAAAAACATCTGCAAAAAATTGTATTTTTCTAAAAAGTATTGTTACGGCTAGGCAAAGAGAGAGAGAGAGAGAGAAAAGGTTTGGAAACCTGCCAACAAAGACACCGCGCGATTGTTCGAGAACAGTCTGGAAGAGGAGAAAGGGGGGAGGAGTGAGAAAGTGAATAGGACGGTCGGCAGAGTATCAACAAAGAGACTAACCCCCCTTTTCTAGAAAAATCTGTAACAGAGAAAAAAGAAGGGCGTGGAATATTCTGGAACATGTGTGCCTGCGTATAAAAAGGTGTAAAAGTGTGAAGACGGCAGTCTTGGTCTTTGAAGAGTCTAGTGCCTGAATGAAATGAACAGTGACAGTAACAAGTGCGAGTTGTTTTTATAACGGTGTTAATGTGTTTTTTTAGTTGTTCAAATTTATTCCAGGATTACTAGTGCTCATTATACGGGGATAAATAGTGATAATTGATTAATTAGTGCAGATTAGTTTTTGTGTAAATGTTTGTTAAGTTGACTTTGTGTAAATATATTTCTGTTAATTAAATACAATCGCCAGTGTGTATTTATTAATTTACGAACCCGTAACAGTATCATTCAGCTAATAATAATATTTATTAGTTACTCTACTACTTTAATGTATCCCTCTCCTACTTTAATACAATTATGAAGTCACAGTGAATCTGTTTAATAATTTAAATATGTTTGTGAGAAAGTATGTGCCAGTTTTTGGTACCGTTTATTTTTGTTAATGTTATACAAGTATATATAATAATCCTATGAAGCAGCTGAACCGCTGACGTAAGTTTATAAAATGTCTAACATTATGTTTTTATGTTTTAGGGATTCAACCAACAATTTGTGAAATTGGCCTACTCACGGAGGCGCTGAATAGCTGCCTATGTGTACGAAATACATTAGTAGAATTGGTTTCCATCTCAGCCTTTAGCCCCGCCCGGCTCTAACATCGCATATATTATTTCTCAAGACTATTTTTTTGTCGGTACGCCATAACTTCCTTAATTCATCATCAAATTACATGAATGAGGCATCATTTTAAAGCTTTCCTTAACCACTACACGGGAAAAATAGACAAAAAGCTTAAAATTCATGTTTTAATAACAAAAATTGATTTAAAAAACTTTTATATTATACTCTGTATGTTCCTAATGAAAGGCGCCATCTACTAACCATCTGTTTAACTAGCATGACAGCTGTTAGTTAGATTGTTTACACTGTAAGATTGTATAGGGAAACTGTTATTTATAAACCAATGTAAATAAATAAACTTAATTAACTGGATTAAATCAACTTGTTAAATCAGGTAAATGTATGCCTACTCCGAACTTGCGAAATATTCGCACGGGTCAGCTAGTTCTTTTGGTTTGTACAACAGTTTATCTTTTCAGTTTGTATAAATGTGTAAAAGGTAGACCAAACTATTTTCTTCTTTTTTCTCGTTTATGATTTTATTATATAATTTTTTGCTTTTGATTTTTAGAAAAGATTTGTTAAATGCAGTAGCCATCGGTTACAGGAAAAGATGGTTACGTATTTCCTAGACATCAAGATATGTACTGGGTGTATCAGGAAGAAACGGAAAGAATTGCAGGACGTGTTCTACTGGTGAAAATAATGAAAAAAGTTCCTATAAACATAGGTCCGAAAACGCTTCGTTTTCCAGATATCCGCCATTTTGTTTTTTGTACAAAATAATTCATATCTAGAGAACGGTTTGACTGATTGAGTTCAAACTTGGTATGAAGTTTAACCTGACAATGATATACCTCAAGAAAAATAAACGATTAAATCCAATCATGCGTTTCAAAATGGCGGCTGTTTGAAAATTACAAACCTAAATTACTCCAAAACCGTAAATTTTAACGAAAAATGTCAAGATACCTTTTTTGTAGCCCTTTTGATTCCCTATCGAATGGTGTAACTTTCAAAACAATCGGATGAAGGATAACAGTTAAGTTATGTGTACTAATTGGTTTGTTCAACTCGGCATCCTATACAAACACAGTAAATACTACAATATTGTATGGACATTTGTTGTCATTACCTTTTAACTTAGCTATTATCCTTCATCCGATTGTTTTGACAGTTACACCATCCGATAGGGAATCAAAAGGGCTACAAAAAAGGTGTCTTGACATTTTTCGTTAAAATGTACGGTTTTGGAGTAATTTAGGTTTGAAATTTTCAAACAGCCGCCATTTTGAAACGCATGATTGGATTTAATCGTTTACTTTTTTTGAGGTATATTATTGTCAGGTTAAACTTCATACCAAGTTTGAACTCAATCAGTAAAACCGTTCTCTAGATATGAATTATTTTGTACAAAAAACAAAATGGCGGATATTTGGAAAACGAAGCGTTTTCGGACCTATGTTTATAGGTAATTTTTTCATTATTTTCATCAGTAGAACACGTCCTGCAATTCTTTCCGTTTCTTCCTGATACACCCTGTATATACAGAATACACCCAGGGTACATCATTTTCCAAATATCCGCTATTTTGTTTCTTTTACTAAATAATTAATATCTAGAGAACGGTTTAACCGATTGAGTTCAAACTTGGAACGAAGTTTAACCTTACAATGATCTATCTTAAGAAAAATAAGGGATTACATCCAATCATGCATTTCAAAATGGCGGCTGTTTGAATATTTCAAACCTAAATTACTCAAAACCCGTAGGCCTACATTTTAACAAAAAATGTTAAGACACTATTTTTGTAGCCCTTTTGATTCCCTATCGGTTGGTGTAACTGTTAAAACAATCAAATAAAGGATAAAGCTAAGTTATGTGTAATAATTGGTTTATTCAACCCGGCATCCTATACCATACCAATACAGTAAATACTGCAATATTGTATGTACATTTGCTGTCATTATCTTTAACTTAGCTTTATCCGTCATTTGATTGTTTTAACAATTACACCAACCGATAGGAAATCAAAAGGGCTACAAAAATAGTGTCTAGACATTTTTTGTTAAAATGTACGGGTTTTGAGTAATTTAGGTTTGAAATATTCAAACAGCCGCCATTTTGAAACGCATGATTGGATGTAATCGCTTATTTTTCTTAAGATAGATCATTGTAAGGTTAAACTTCATGCCAAGTTTGAACTTAATCGGTTAAACCGTTCTCTAGATATTAATTATTTAGTAAAAGAAACAAAATGGCGGATATTTGGAAAATGAAGCGTTTTCGAAAAATGATTATTCTTCATTTTCTATTTATTTTGACCTATAGAACCATTTTCCGAAGTTTTTAACACTAACTTTGTTCCACCCTGTATTTCCTAGACATCAAGATATATATTTACGTTTAAAAAGGAATATATCAAAATGATTATTATTTTCTTATTACTTAAGTTTCATCTCAATAGTTAGGATAAAACATTTTACAATTAGTACATCTGTACCGTCGGTCGTAGGCCTGCTGTTTAGAAACACCACTGTTTAGATTCTGTTCAATACAAAACTGACGTATTTCTTTACCCCTTATCATACTAACCAGTTCTTGTTATCTTAGCACACTTTTAAATCATATCAAATTGCTCTACAGTAAAAAAAACGTTTATCTCGCGATACGAAATGGTCATGAGAGATAGAAGCATGTGCTTATTGACCTAAAACATTCGACCAGTACGTGGTAGCCGTCGTTAAAGTTCAGAGTCCAAATCTTAACGAATCAAAAAGAAGAAAAACAGTACTTGGCAAACATCTATTGGCATTTTGTTATATAGAAACATAGAGAGCACGTCAATAAAGATTTTTTACGTTAAAAAAATTAATAGCAAAAAAATTGTGTTACGACTTGTGGAATGTTTGTAGATGAAAATACCGCCTTTGGAAACAATGATTTTGTATTATGTAAACAACAAAAACCGTGAAAATGTTGACTTTTTTCTCTTATATTTTGTAAATTATCGAATTAAACGCTATAACGTCAATGGAAAAGTTGTAATAAATTTAAAAAAACCTTTAAACTGAAACTTTTTAAGTCTTGGGCGATGCATTTTTGACCAAGAAAATGATTTTAAAAACAAAGAAAACTGATTTTTTCCTAAACTTATAATTTTGACATTTTACAAGCTAAAGCTTTAGAATTGTATAAAATAACAGTTAATGGCATGTAGATTAACCACGCACAACGCGGGCCCTGTCGAATATATTGATTTTTCATAGTAACTCGTGAACTAACCCTAGGCTCTTTGCTGTTTCATCGATACTCAGCCTAGTGCTGAGGTCTTGGCTGACATGCTTGATGTAGTTACTAACAAAGAATGTTTCTTTTCTTATAGTTCTTCGTGCTACGCAGGATCTCTCGTTAGATCACTGCCCGCTTCTGGTTACTGTCGCTTCTAGCCCTACTTCGAGCAACGAGCTTACCGCCCAACACTGTACGTCAGGGTTGACTGGGACAATTTTAACGAACTAATCACGGAACGCATTACGCAGTCCGCGCCCCTACCTCTGCGGAGGAATCGTTTGGGCAGGTCAGCTCGTTGCACGACTGACTAACACCCTCTGTTTCAGATGTTTCCATCCCTGCTTCCCAAGAACCGTCATGGGAGGCCCTTCCATTCAGGCTGCGGAAGGAAATTGCCAAAAGGCCACTGGCAGTTCAATCGCTCTCCGGCAGAAGTGAAGAACCTCTTCAACCGGCAGAGCGACCGTGTTAAAACTCTTTTGAATGATTTCAGGTCTGAATCTTGGGATTCATATCTGCATACTCTGGATTTGCAGGACGGTGGTGCTTGGAAGGTAGCCAAGATACTCCGTAGTGAGAAGCGATCCAGTCAGCCTCTCCACGGTCAGCGTGGCCTAACCTACTCTGCTCTGGAAAAGGCTGAAACGTTTGCTGACAATATGGAAGATCAGTTCACACCGAACCACGATGTTTGCGATGAGTATCATGCGGATATGATCGATAACTACTTTGCAGAGTCACCGGAGGTCGACGACGTCATCGAACCCTTCACTTATGAGGTGCGGGCCGTTGTCTCTGCGGTCAAGCCGAAGAAAGCCTCCGGGCTGGATCGAATTTTCGGCAGGGCCTTGCTAGCTGCTCCCCCTCAGTTAGTGGAGGTCTTACTAGCCTTGTTTAATTCAGTCCTCAGGTTGCGCCACTTCCCTATCCAGTGGAAGACCGCGAAGATCATCCTCATTCCGAAGCTGGGGAAGGACCCATCTCTTTCCGCAGAACTATCACCCGATACCTCTGCTTTGATAGATCAGAATCCTTTTCCGCGTTTGAAAATACTAAAAATTTGGGAGCTGGCAACTCAGATTGTTATTGAGCGGCCCTCTCCTTTGTCTTTTTAAACAATTCTTTGTTTACAGACTCATCAGACGAATATTAATGATGTCTCTTTGTTCCAAATTCAAAGTTTTGACGGCGTGTTTACCATGGGTGTGTTTGTCCAACGCATCGTGTTAAGCGGAATCGGGCGAACCCGGTAAGGGCGTGCCCATCAGATCACATTGCGATCACTTCCAAACCCCAGTTCCGTGAGGATACCGAGCACTCTTTTGCCAGTCTGGATGAACATCAGTCTGGAACCCGAAACTACTGTGTGGAAGAATCCGACTTTCTTCAACACCGCGAACACTTCCTGACCAAGAACCGAAGTAGCTGGCCCCAGAACAGAAACAAACGTCTCAGCAGAGCAAGCTCACATCAGCCTTACCAGACCAGAGGTTGTCAAGACTCTGGCAGGTTCAGCACTCCCAACGCGCAATGGCTCTGCACAGTCAAAATTCTTAAAAGAAGCTGAGAATAGGAATGTTGTGTTGTTTAATGTAGGTGTGTTTGTAATTAAATGGATGTTTTGTAAGTGTTGAATGTGTGGACGTTGTAAGACTCGGGTACCGCGAGGGACGCCAAACCCCTCTTAGTAGGTACAGCTAGTCTGCACCCCCCATGCGGGGTTAAAAAAAATTAACTTCGTAAGAAATTATAATGATTGAAGTTGTAAACATAACCCTAAAGTATAATGAATAATGGGTTTGTTTAAGTGTTACAGATGATAGGTGAAATCAGCTGTTATGTTATACGTTACTCACGGACGTACACTCGCTTTTAAAGGAGTTGATTCTATGAAACTGATATTAAATAGTGATACATAACCCTAAAGTATAATCTATACTGGGTTTGTTTAAGTGTTACAGATGATAGGTGAAATCAGCTGTTATGTTATACGTTACTCATGGACGTACACTCGCTTTAAAGGAGTTGATTCTATGAAACTGATATTAAATAGTGATGCATAACCCTAAAGTATAATCTATACTGGGTTTGTTTAAGTGTTACAGATGATAGGTGAAATCAGCTGTTATGTTATACGTTACTCACGGACGTACACTCGCTTTAAAGGAGTTGATTCTATGAAACTGATATTAAATAGTGATTTCATTTAAATCGCCATACACTAGAATATACCACTTAAGTAACCTTATATTTTATCAAAACAAATTACATAACAAGCCTGCAAAACATATGCCACGAAAGAATTAGTTCGTTCAGATATGGATTGTGTAATGGCAGTATTTATATGTAGGTTGGATCGACTTTAATGTTTGTTAGTTGAAAGATAAATTTTACTAAGTATCTTTAATTGAAACCACTTTGTCATATCGGTTTCATAGAATAAGAAAGTAAACTAATCAATTAATATAATGTTAAAACAACTTACCATACGAGAAAAAATATAACTTTAAAATATTAAGTTTAATACGTTATAGAAATAGAACTAATGTGACTTGTTTTGAGGTTAGAAGTCCTTGAAAATGTACGTTTTTTACAATTTATTTTGTTACTTCCTTCTTCAGAAGAAATTACTCAGGCCCACGAACAACAAACTGGGTATTTGCCGTTAAGGATTTTCCACGTGGTAAATGCACAGAGCCTAATCTATATATATATCATTCAATGTATGTCCGTCTGTTTGTACGTTTGTCTGTTTGTACGTTTGTCTGTTTGTATGTTTGTCCTTTATGCGTTACCAAACCGTCCATCCGATTGCTTTGAAATTTTGCGTAGTAGCACAGGTTAACCCTGGGAAGGTTTTAGGCCATTTACCGAAGTCCCAGGACATTAGGGCTACGCCCCAGTAGCCCTCAAAGTTTCAATGTTAATCTTATGGAAGGTCAATCTTAAGGAAGAAGAAGGAAGATTTCTTTTGATTTTATCAGGGGCACATAAAACAGCTGTTCGTATGAAAAGCTTAAAACAGCTGATTTTGATCAACAACTGATTTGGATCAAAAACTGAATATAATTTTAGGTTAGGCCTACAATGAACTAAAACACCAATTAATTATTGGGCTAATTATTTAAGATATATAAAAGCCAAATACCACTCACTGACTGAACACTTAAAAAGAATACAATTACGTTAAAAAGACTGAAAATACCAACCACCACGGGCAACGCCGTACGGGTCAGCTAGTATTAAATATTTTACTCAAAGACCGAAATAAATTTTGGAAACAAAAGACAATACATTTCAATCATAGCTCTACTTAAACCAACGATTTTAACCTCAAATATTTTAAATGCAGTCGTTTAGGCAAAACTGTATTATCGTTCACGTTAAAATT
>JAGFPH010010491.1:26311-38512 GCA_018207615.1 Philaenus spumarius | reverse complement strand
GGGATCAAAGTTGTTAAAAAACTATTTCTTCAAAACTACCGAATGGATTGGAATGAAATGTGGTATGTAGCTTCCTCTAGGGCCGTAGGTGCTTACTAAGAAAGGGTTTGAAAAAATTCAAAATTTTAGGTGGTTTTGGGGATCAAAGTTATTAAATCACGATTTTTTCAAAACTACCGAACGGATTGAAATGAAATTTGGTATGTAGCTTCCTCTAGTGCCATAGGTGCTCACTAAGAAAGGGTTTGAAAAAAAATTGAAATTTTAGAGGATCAAATTTACTAAACTCATAATTTCAGATCTTTTATTATTATGACAATAGTGCTTTTATTATTTAAGATCTATACATATATATAAAAGCCAAATACCACTCACTGACTGAACACTTAAAAAGAATTCAATTAAGTTAAATAGACTGAAAATACCAACCATCACGGGCAACGCCGTACGAGTCAGCTAGTATTTATATATTTTCAAGTTAATTTTTACATGAGTAGAGGATAATTTTCTAAGTGAAAAATTCTATTGGCCTGTTAGGAACCTTTTTACCTGGATTTCGAACAAAATATCGCGCACTGCACCGCCTCGATGTACAGGATTATTTTTTTAATGGGCCACTATAATTGGTATCTTGCGTAAACTATAAATCTGACAGTAAACTTTAAATGTGGAAGTTTACTCATATTTTTTAGAAATTAAAAACTATGTATTTAAGATTTTTGTGTATGGCCGCCATTTTCCACTTTCGAATTGCTTATGGAACACCCTGAATTTTAATAATAAATAATAATAATAAATGTATTTACTTCCTCAATCTGCTACAAATTAATAACAATAATTCTATTTTTATACATAATTAAACAAAAGTCACCAAAATACAAAAATAACTAAACACATGTCCAAGTTCAAACACTGCAATAAACTTGCCAAGACTGATGTCAACGTAACACTAAATACATAAAAACTAAATAAATATATTATAAGATTTATACATACAAAAATAGGAGAATTATACATACACAAATAGGATAAAAACAAAAGAAATATGGTTTTACTTATATTGATCAGTCAAACAAAACAAAAGAACAAAAGAATGTTGGTGTATACAAGATTATCAGAACTATAAACTACAAACTACTTAGAATTTTAAACTATATGTTTTATACAATCAGAATGAGAAAATTTAGGGCCTTCAAGGCATTTTGCCCATTTGAAGGTTCCTATTTCTTAATATTGTTGTTTTTTAAGAAGCTTTCAGATAGTGAAAGTAAATTACTACTATTTTGAATTATTTTTTCGGCCACTTTAATAAACTTTTAAATCATATTATAATTTATTGAATTCAAACAATTAATTCTTAACTAAAATTTGGTGCTTCCAATGTAAACCCTATTCCAAAGAACAATATATCCATAATTAAAAAAAGCAAATAAACTAAACATAATAAATAACAATTGGTAACTCATGAAAGGACAAGTCTTGATAGGAAAAATACACAACAAAAGAAAAGCATGTAAAAAAGTTAAATAAATAAAAATAAAAAAAGACATCTGTACTACTTTGGAATGTCAATTAAAGAATCAAGGTTCTCCAATGTAAACAGCCATTTTTTTAGCCTCGTCAAAAATAAGCTAATGCCATGTAATTGCTTGATTTCATGAGGTAATCTATTGAACATTCTAGACGCCATAAAATTGATGGTTTTAGTATAAAAAGTGTTATTAGGTTTTGGTACTTGGAAATGATTCCTTGTTCTTAATTTTTGATTATACTCTATTGAATTTTGAGGTAAGTTACCACTTTTGCAATAAAAAATTTTTAAAACTTTGTACACAAAAATATATTTAATTGGCAAAATTTTTAAATGTAGAAAAAGAGGATGCGAATGAACAAATTTACTTTTCCCTAAAATTAATCTGATTACATGTTTCTGTTGATAATATATTGTGTTTAAGTAGGTGTCATAAGTACTGCCCCAAAAAATTATTCCATATTCAATTCTGCTCTGTATCAAGGAAAAATACAACATACGCAAGATTCTTTCGTTACATAAACTTCTAAGGAAATAAAAGTACCGTATAACATTGTTAATTCTATTTTTCAAACTAATTGTGTGGATTTTCCAATTAAGCTCACTATCAACATGAATTCCTAGATACTTTATATTTGTGGTTCTGTACACAATAGCACACTTATTTGTCAAACATATGATTTGGGCTCCAAGACACTCAGAACATATATAATAAATTTGTTTATCAAAGTGAACATCCTTTCTGAGACGACTAAAATTGATATATTTAGTTTTCTCTGCATTTAATAGCATATGATTGGTGGAAAAACACCCACTGTATTGCTTCTAAATCATTTTCGATGTTTGATTGTATATCATTCCAATTTGAGTGTGAGTAACAAAGAGAAGTCCGCAAAAGAAGTTGCATTTCCATGTAGCCTCCCATTACATAAATCATTTATATAAATGATGAATAATATTGCACCCAACACCGACCCTTGGGGTACACCTTGTTTTATTGTGCCTGTGTCACTTAATACAAAATTTATTTTGACACATTGTGTCCTTTCTTCCAAATAACTTTCAAACCATTTATATACTACACCACGTATTCCACATTGATATAATTTGTCTAATAAAATGTTGTGATCAACTGTGTCAAAGGCTTTTCTTATGTCTAAGAAAAGACCGCTCACACACTTGCCTTCATTCAAACCATTATTAACATCTGTCATAAAATTCAAAAAATCATTCTCTGTATTCATTCCCGATCTAAAACCAAATTGTTTGTTACTAAAAAATTTGTTTTATCTAAAAACTTAAGTAATTTCTGTTTCATCAGTTTTTCAATTTTTTTTTTTTAAAATGAAAGCAAGGATATTGGACGGTAATTATTACTTTTCAATCTAGAACCACTTTTAAATATTGGTATCATTACTGCACTTTGTAACTGCTTTGGAAATACTCCACTACTAAAACTTAAATTTATTATAAATAACAAAACATCAATGATTTTTACAGAAATTTGTTTAACAACGAAAGAACTGATTCCATCCAAACCTGGTGAAGTGTTGTTTTTTAATGATTTTATTATATTTATCAGTTCATGAGGGAGAACCGGTTCGATAAAAATTGATTTTACTTCATATTTTTTTGGAAAATAACATTTATAGACCATTGAAGATAAATCTATGGGCTGAATAGTATTTAAATCCAGATTTCTTACTATATCCAAAAAGTAGTTATTAAAATAATTTGCTACAGGTAAAGGGTCTACAACAGGCATGTCATTAATTTCTAATGTAATTGATTGATTAACTTGCGTGCTTTGGCCAGTTACGTCATTTAATATTCTCGAAGTAGCTTTAGAATTACCATTGCAACTCTCAAATTTTCTTTTATAAAATTCATCTTTTTGTACCTTTATTTCTTTTTTCAATTTATTCCTAAATTACAAGTAATAATGTTTCAATTTTTCATTTTGAGGATGTTTTTTTACTAATTTTAAAATGTGATTTCTCTTTTTGATTTTTAAACAAATATAGTCATTAATCCATGGTTTCATTAATTTATTACCATTACCTTTCCTTAACTCTACTCTACTTTTCAATAATAAACCGTATAACATATTTAAAAATTGATCAAACGCTACTGATGCATTCGTATCATTGTAAACAACAGACCAGTCTGCTTTATCTAACAGCTGATCGAGTTTATCATAATCAGTTCGGTAGTGAGGGGAGGGGTCAGGAGAAGGCGGCATTTGCCCCCTCCCCCGCCCATTCCACTACACACCTGAACTCTGACCCTTTGCATTGAATGGTCAGTGATTCCCGCATGTATCACAGAAGCTTCTACTATAATCTTATTCTTGTTATAAACTCTTACATAAACATGATCAATACAAGTTTCAGATTGTTCTGTAATTCGTGTAGGTTCTAGTATCAAACTTTCAAAGCCGTTCATTGCCATCTGAGTTCTATAATAATCCACCGATACATTGTTACAAACTAAAATATTTATATTAATATCACCGATTACTAAGCAGTTTGAAAATTAAAAAAAAATACTATTTCGATCATTAAAATGATTTTTAATTTCATCTATGAATACATTCGCTGGATTGAGATAAAACCTATAAATAGCGAGCAAATGGAAAATTTCTTTGCAGAAAAAAAAGGAAATCAATATTACGTCCGCAGATTGTAATTGAAATTCAATACACTCAGCATTTTTTATTACATTATTAACATAGACCGCCACCCCTCCCGATCTGTAAATTATCATTACACCTAGTAATTAAATTAAAATTTGGTATTTTATAAAAGTCAATTTCACTTGAACCTATCCATATTTCACTCAAAATTATAATGTCTGGAATTGTGTAATTTAAATTTAATTCAGCAATGAAAATATCAAAATTCTGCCTCAAACTCCTTATATTTGGATGAATAACTATAAACCTATCATTCATTGGATGTTATTTTAGATATATCTTTACATTCAATTTAAATACAAGAAAGAAGAAAAGACAAAATATAAAATAAAAACCTCTATTACTTTCATCTATAGAGAGTACATGGTATGTAATTATTGGTAAGGAAAGGAAGACATTAATCTGAATGAATTTACATAACAAAATAAGAAGTGTAATTTTTTGGCGAGAAAAAATAATAAAACTTAAACTATTGAGTTTTTCTATGGACATAAGAGTTACAGTTTATCTAAATCAGCTTGGCCAGTCACCTGAATTACTTTCGATCCTTCTTCTTTTCGTAGGAAGATTTCCCGCCGCGAACCCACACAAACCTGAAGTCCTTCTCCTTCTTCACCTGTCTCGCCGCCGATAGAAGCCGCCTCCTCGAAGGAGCCAAGGCCTCGTTCACATACACAGGCTCATCCATCATCCATGGTCATGTTCATGTGTGTCGTGGACAGTTTTCCCTTGACACGACGTTTCTGCATAAACTCTTCCTTGTCCAGTCGCCGCACAAACTTGACGATTATGCCAGGTGGGGAGTTGTTGGGTCCCACTTTATTACCAAGACGATGGCAGGCGTCAATCATTGAGTCCGTAACTGTTAGGATGGCATTTGCTCTGGAATATTGTTCCATATCCTCGACGCGCTTTTGTAGGTCAGCTACCTTCTCATTTAGTTTTTTATTCTCAACAAACAACTCATCAATAATTTTGAGACACTTTTCCACAGACAAACTTTGCTCTTTCATAATTTTTGTATTCTCGTCTATTTTTCAGTTAGAAACGCGTACGATTTCTTGAAACTTTTCTCTTAATTTTTTTGACCGTCCGCAATTTCTTGTATTATTTTCATGAGGTCCTCGAGAGTGAGCTTACCTTCTTGAGCCTCGGAGTGGAGTCGTAAACTCTTTTTTCTCATCACACTACACGGCTGACACCTCCAAGTTAGACCCTCAGCTGCAATACAGTCCAGATCAGCCTTACTCATCAGGTTCCGAGGAACTCCTTTTCACAATCATTACACACTATTTTAAGCTGTTTAGCGGTAATATATTTCACACATACACCACAATTAGCCATCTCAGTACGTAACAAAGTTAATAACAAAAACGATTTACAGTGTACTATAAAATAAAAAATAATGCCAAATTTAAACACCGCCAAAAGGAAGCAAAACGCACTGTGTTGATACCAGAGACAATATTTATCCAACGCGAAATTAAAGCTCTGTAAACATTAGGCCGGAACACTATCGCTTGACGATCCACCTTATCTGAGCGCTGACTCGTCACTGGAATTTTATGATGATTTTGAATTTTTCAAGTTATTTTAATAGTCTAATAGTCTTTTTTGTTTTTGTTTTTTTATACAACTAGCCGTTTAAAACTTAGAGAGCCATAATGTTTTAATACACCCTAACTGAGCGGAAGATATTGTTTTAAGGAAACGTTTTGAACCAATGAATATGCTACTGGAATATGCTTCTTGGGAACACACCTAATTATCACTGCTAATTGGTCAACAAGGGAAACGTCTGGCGTAGAGTCTACATATACTACCAAACCGAAAAACTTTGCTTATTTGATTTCTCTTAATAATTCTTCCACAACGTTTTGGCCCATCAGTTTGAGAAATTCAAACGTATGTACTTATGTAGTGGAAGATAAGCATGAGGTGTGTTTTTGGTCTGAACTGCCATGAATGGAAATGTGAGCCGCTAAGAAGAGGTCAAATTTTCATACTAATTCTAAACACATAGTAAAGTTTCCACAATTATGTGTTGTCTCAAATCTTCATAATGCCTCTTAAATGTAACCCAGCAGTGGCTAGTGATCGGACTACTCCGAAACACTTATCAATAACGTCTTTCGTCCTCGACTTGAGTTAGCAGCTGAGAATCAATTGTTTCGTCTTCTCACTGCCACGATGCATGATCGATCTGGAAAATTCTCGTGGCTTTTCAGAAACTCATTTCCATGTTTCCAGTCATCGAAGCCTTCTTTTGCCAATTTTGAAATTCTTCCAAAAAGTTGGCATGGTATACAAAAACGATTTTCAGAACTTTCTCAGTACATTAAATAAGACCTTCTATTTCCTGCCCAATGATCAATTTTCTTTAAACGGAGTTTTAGTTAAAAAGCGATGTTGCCCGCCACTGATTCTTTTAGAATTACTAAAATTCAAATTTGGAATGTTTTGATTTGTTTCCTGTTTTATAACTTGTTCTCGAGTGTACACGGCAGGGTCAGATACAAAGTCTTTGTCCGGCTTTTCGTAGTTTCCTGGACTAGGCTACTTGAACTTGTTTGAGGCATTTCTTCACTTGTTGTTTTAATTTCATCGCTATTTGCAAAATATACTGCTTCAAAAGATTCATTTCCAGAATATTCTATTTCTCGATGAGAGTTTTGAATTTCCACACAAATTGTACTAGTTTTCAATTCGGTCTTTCGGAAAAAGTTATATATTTTTGCAGTCTTCTTTACTACTTCCTCCTCTTTTTCAACTTTTTCTAGTGCTGCTTTCCTATAAGTGGCACCACTCACACGCTTTCTACCTTCACTCATAGTTAATTTTACGGAAAAAAGTGATACCAACGTCTTTCGTTTTTTCAAGACCTACAAGTGAATAATGTTTTTTAATTTGTGTACTGAGCTAAATAAAGTTTTTTTCTTTTATTAAAATTTGCCGCCCCAAATATTTGCCGTCTCTATACCCCCCCCTCCCCTAAATCCGCCACTGGAACTACCTGAATCAATTACAAAGAAATACCGTAAATTTTCTAACACAGAAATGGCCAGCTTGCGTGTGCTATACTTCGAAAAGTTGTTTCTGTTATACTGCGATACCAAAGTCGTCCGTTCAAAGGTAGGTTAGATAAATCAAAACATTTTCTATAAAACTCATTTAGTTCACTGACTGCTGGAATATGAGTCAGACGGACTAGACGAATTGAAAAGCTTGAGAAAGATGAGGATCCGTAAACAGTAATGATTGTAATTATTATAACACATGTCTTTCACGAAGAGGGATTGAAATCAAAGATTGGGCTGTCACCACCAAGGATGGTGTTTTATCTTATGCCTTATCACAATATAACACATAACACAATATATCACACGACCTATCACAAAATGACTGGAGACAGATACGCATGAATATTAACTGACGACATACAGCTCTTTATCTTACTCAGCCGGAGATAAGGGGCAGTTATTTCGGCAGAATGGAGGTCCTCATTATGTTAATGACCTTATCAACCGTTGTATAGGTCGTGGCAGCAAATTTATGGATGGCCTCTAATGATTACCAGACTTGACTGATTTTTTCTTTGCTATCAGTGCACAGCTATCAATGGAAATCAATTGGTACAGAAGTCAAATTTGAATGATGACTCCAATTACTGTTATTTTCTTTACTTTTAGATTTTAAACATATCCATGTTAACTTCAAATCAACAATTTGTAATGGTTATGCAAATAATACCATTTTGATGAAAACATACCATTATTTTGTTTTGATTGGCCATACCAAGATGAAACTCGAGGGTACGTTTTTACATATCTATGTAACATAACGTAAAGTTTTCCGCATGTCCGGCATATTAATTCAAAAATAACAACCTCTTCGTGAGACGTCTTAGGTATTTCAGTAACTATATATGCGTATGTACTAATTGATTACCGTACAAAAGCTTCACTTATAAATAAATGTTCAACCCAAACTTGTGATCTAATGTTGACTAGATAAACATGACTGTGCCGGTCAATTTAATAATTTATTATTCGTAGTTTCTATTCAGCAAAATAACAAATTCTAATTGAATACTCCTGGAATACTGTGATCTATTCTAGTAAATTAATAACATCTAGATGTGTAACGACTTTTGAACGTTTAATAACTTAACTAAGGTTTTATATAGTAAACTGTATCTATATAGAAAACAGTGGACATAATATACTAAGAGTAAAATAAAAATAATTACACATTCAATTTGCAATGTTACTGTGTAATAAATCAATAGAATAATATTATATAACATAAAACTAACACAAGCATATTTACATATCCATCCTATGTTCAGAAGGTCTCTTAAGTCTCTTCTAAAATTTCCAATGGACGAAAAAAAATAAACAAAATCAGAATCAATATAACAGTGAACGTATACTAAAGTAAAACAACAAAGCCGTGGTAACGGCCGGAATATGTTACATAACTTCCGTATTGGCAATTTTAGAAGACACTGAAGAGAAATTCTTAACATAGGACGGTTATGTAAATATGTTTGTGTTAGTTTTATGTTTCATAATATTATTCTATTGATTTATTACACAGTAACATTGCAAAATGAATTTGTAATTATTTTTATTTTACTCTTAGTATATGTTCACTGTTATATTGATTCTGTTTTAGTTTCTTTGTTTTTTGCATACGTTTGAAATCACTAATAGAATGTCTGTAATTATGTACGTTATTGTGATCGTGCTAATTCAAATAAAATGCCAATAACAATTTTTAAGAAGTCAAATGTATGATTTTGTAACCTACTGACCGTAAAACCTCTTAGAGTTGTCACAATTGTACCACGTTTGGACTCATTTTCCGTGGAATAATATTTAGAGTTCAGTAATTAGAATAAAAATTAAGTAAAGTTAACGATTAGAAAAATGTGATATTGTAGCACAAGGGCTAGTTGGTGATTAGTAGGAGAATCATTAAGCAGGTAGGCCGTGGGGGTGTGTCTGCGCGTGTGGGAGCGAGGGTCGATTTTATGACCTAGAGCGCACTTCTGTTCAGACAAAGTATAGTTGCCTCAAAACGTAGAGAGACACCCCTCAGGTAGAACGGACCGTCCTAATCAACAAACAATGCCTTTGTTAGAAGCGGTCAACCGGGGGACTGCCGGCATCGACTATAATAATTAAATGAGCTCCGAAACTCCGAGAGAAAGTTTAAACTATGACAAATGTTAATTATAATAATATGTTATTACTATGGCACAAACACACAATTGTGTGTATTATGATAAATAACGATACAGTATCCAGTTTTTTCTCAAATAATGATTATTTATTACATATTTAAATATGAACTTCTCTAGTACATTTTTGTGGCTTTATTGTTGTAAACCATATTAGTAAAGTTAATTCAACTAACAAAGTTTAAATGCTAGTACAGCTCAAAGTTGGCCAAATGTATCAAATTTGGTATCAAAATTATCAGGAAAGTATCATGAAACGAATTATGATATCGTTTTTTCATTTTCACGTAAGACATACAGACTTGCAATTTTAAACTAGAGTGTCCTACAGGTTCACTCAGGCGGCATTAATAATGGTCAGTTTTATGACGGTTGAAACCGACCCTAATTACCCACCCTGCTTGCCTCAACTTAACCTGAGACGGGCTATAATATTCCAAGAAATTCTGTGTCACACTATAATTTGCAAAGAATTGATACATAGGCCTACATTATCGAATGACGTCTCATTTTTTTCGTCTTACTTAGACGAATAAAAGACAATTTGAATCATAGTTCTATGTCGTACCATTACCTAAATAACAGTTGTCGCTTAAGTTATTTAAATATTACCGAGTGATACTGAAAAACCCGTTATCTATGAGTCATGTTGTTGGTATTTTGTTGGTAAATGCCTATCCTGTCTTCAACCATTAGTCCAGTCAAATTGTGTTTTTACAGGAAAATTTTTGAATAGTTTTGGTTTTTTTCCATTTTATATGATTTTTGGGGTGCTGAATCCGAATCTGAGGTTTGCCTACAAAATTTCCTGACGTATCATTGAAAAAAATGCAAAAAATGGTTAAAAATCTCATTTTTGAACGGGTTTTCTCTTATACAGTAACTCGAAAACTATCAACTTTTCATAAATAATCTTCCTATTCAAAATGAAAGAACATAAAATGTCCTACAAATTTTACGGTTTAGGTTTTTTTCTCCGACGAATCGTTTGGGCTTAAGCGCTAATTGAAAATTGTCGTATTTCGGCTGTCACCGAAAAAACCCACTTTTTCACTCCAAAACCCAAATTTATTATTAGCTTATTATTTTTTCTTACTTTAAAGTACAACAAATGTACTTATTATTTTCTCCTACAATGTAGACTGGTTTCAACTGTTCTGCCATATCCAGTAATAAAAAAATATTAATTAAAATAATCAAAAATAAATTATATACCACGTTTTTAAAACGAACTAAAAAGTACAAAAAATTTCTCCAACGCCCATTACAGATTTATAAGCCATACAGATGCCTAACCCCTTACAGATTGTTTCGAATATTTGTAATTGTGAATTTTTAATAGCTATGAAAATACTTGTAAGGTTATAACGAAAAAGTGGGACGCTTGCAATAGATAATTGATTCAGCACCCCAAAACACATATAAAATGGAAGAAATCTAAACTACCCCAAAACCTTCCCGCGGTGGTCTCTTTTGATAAATTGACTGTATTAATAGTTCAGTTTGTTTGTTGCTTTTCGCCCGTGGTGTGATGGTGAAAATCTGCATCTGGAGGAAGTTTTTAACAGCCAACAACCATATCAAATCAACTGTCCCAATCAAATATTCAGAACAGCTAATTTGATATGATATTTGACCTGCCAACCATTTTCATTTATTAATATCTGTTCATTTGCACTTTCGACAGGATCGTTCGCTTGGTTACTATCACACCACGGACGCCAAATCTCAACGATATTCAGTTGGGAAAAGCAACAAACAAACTGGACTATGGTCGAAGGCAGGCATTTACCAACAAAATACCTACAACATGACTCGTAGATAGCGGGTTTTTCAGTATCACTCGGTAATATTTAAATAAGTTAAGCGACAACTGTTATTTCGGTAACGGTACGTCGTAGAACTGTGATTCAAATTGTTTTTTATTCGTCTAAGTAAGACGTAAAAAATGAGACGTCATTCGATAATGTAGGCCTAATGTATCAATTGTTTAGGCTTCCCGTTGATGGATTTTTTTGGCTAAGTGTGTCCCAAATTTGGACCAAATCGGACTTAAAATGCGGCCGTTAGAATGCGAACACATATATACGTACGTACTTACCATCCTTAAAAAAAGCTACTTACTTCGACCGAATGTATTTTACAATCCAAAAATTGGTTTAAATTCCTCTGAAAAATGTTACATTTAATACTTAATATTTAGTTATTTTGGACAACACTGTCTTAGATCATGTCAATATATTAAAAATTGAGAAAACTATAGATGAAACAAAATTGTTTTTAAACATTGCTTTAGAACCTCCTATAGACTTGTTCAAAAGAGAGCATTTTTAAATTTTAAAATGTTTATTAATCTCTACCTATATATAAAAGGCAAAGCCCTCACTCACTCATCATCACTAATTCTCCCACTTTCCATGAAACTAGAGAGATACAATTTGGCATGTGTATACTTTGTGATGTAAATAGGAAAACTAAAGAAATTTCATTTCGATATTCAAATTTTTAGGGATTTAGGGGTAGTTTTGAGTTTTCATTCCCAAAAACGGAACCTACCTCCTAGGAACGTGAAATTTGGTACACGTATTTGCCATAGAAGCTAGAGGTCCACTAAGAAAGAATTTTAAAACATTTGCCCTGTAAGGGTTGAAAAAACATCTAAAACAATAAATATTGTTTGTTATATATATCAAAAACCCTATCTCCAAGGAACGGGAAATTTGGCACACG
>JAGFPH010010491.1:8457-19317 GCA_018207615.1 Philaenus spumarius | reverse complement strand
GAGGCTGGGCTGAAGGCTGGGCTAGAGGCTGGGCTGAAGGCTGGGCTAAAGGCTGGGCTAAAGGCTTGGCTGAGGGCTGGGCTGAGGGCTGGGCTAAAGGCTGGGCTGAAGGCTGGGGTTCAAACAAATTCTACTAATATACACTCCTGGACAAACGTTTCGCAACAACCATGTTTGTCTTATTGATTAGTTTAAAAGTAAATATAGAAACACTAAAACCCTTTGTAATGTATTTATTCGCTATCTTAGGTTAAGAAAGCAACACAAATATTAAGCCAAAATATTTAGAGAGTATGGTGTTTTATTTTGGTAAAAAAAAGAAAAGCTAAAAAAAGCCGATAAACTTCTAGTTTTTAATTCAAAGAAAAATTGATACATTTAATTTAATTGGTTTATTACCAATTTCCTAGTATCTGGTATTTCCTCCTCTTGCTCTGATTACTTCTTGCAGCCTTCTCCTATACTACAGATGTTGAATCTCTTCTTGCGGTGTTGCCTCCCACTCCTCTATCACTGCGGCTATATGAGCTGCGATAGTGGTTGCAGGGTTGTTTCTTCTCCTGATGCGTTTTTTTACACTGTCCCACACGTGTTCAATAGGGTTGAGGTCTTGGGTGGCCAATCGATTGAACTAATGCCGACCTCCATAAGGTAACCACGTACAGCGGCTGCTGTATGTGGTCGAGCATTATCATGCATCAGTTTGAAATTTGGTCCCACAAACGGAACACCACGATCTTGCAGTATATCTACCACATACCTTCGTGCTGTCAGAGCCGGTCTACGAAGTACCACGAGTTCTGTACGAGCGTCGTACTGTATACCACCCCAGAACATCACCGAACTCCACCAAAAGGCACCCTGGGTGAGAAGCAGGCTTGTGCAAATCTTTCGTGACGCCTTCTCAATACACGTTCGCGCCCATCTGGTGAAGCTAGACTTACTCCAGTCTCATCTGAGAAGAGAACATTCCAATGGCTATGATTCCGGGCAAATCTAAGCCTCAAAGCACGTTGACGTGCAGTGAGAAGTGGACCTGTAGCAGGCGGTTTACTGCTCAAATCTACTTCTGCGAGACGTCTACGGATGGTACGGCTCGAAATATTCACATTGCGCACCTGCCTGATCAAACCTTGTAGCTGCGTACTGGTAACCGTCCTCCTGCGAAGGGCGCTTATTGTTAGAAAACGATAATCATTTCTAACATTGGCCTGCATTGAACTGTCATCTCGTCCAGTCTTTTGAAACCGCCTAACAGCTCTTCCAATTATGGAACGGTGTACAGTAGAGCGTCGAAAATCCGAACTAATTGGGACCGAGGGGGGGGGGTTCGGATTATCAATTTGTTCTGATTTTTGAAAACAACCATGAAAATGCTATTTAGGCTAAAATATATGCCCTTTAATCGATTGAAGTGGTTAAACAGTACAAGCAATAATGTAATTACAATACAGTATGTAAGACTACTTGCATATTATGATTTAGAAGAACCTACACGTACACAGTAGGGCTAATATGATTAGATTTGTAACAGTATACATAATTAAAAGTTCACTTGTACATTATAGTTAACACAAACGCAAAATTTTAAAAATACTGTACAGCACACTACTGTATGTACGACACACTGTTATAATGATTACACAAAGAGAAATTAATGAACTTTCTGTATATATACTGCTAGCGCTAAAGCAGCTTATTAGCGTGACAGTGAAAATACTGACAAGCCAGTCTGTTGTGAGGGCGTGTGAGAGCAGGTATTAAGAAGTGTTTAATAAGAGATAATAACGTCAAACTGCGATGTAGATTTTTGTGAAATTTTTAATGACCCAATAATTGGAATTTGTGAAAACGAAAATTTTGCAGGGGCTGCCTCAGAACGCGTTCGGATTTTTGACGTTTCGGATTTTTGACGTTCGGATTATTGACGCTCTACTGTACTCCGAAAATGCTAGCCACTTCACTTTGCGAACGCCCTTGTCAAAAATTCTAGCTCTGACCGCCTCAGCAGTAGTTAAACGACGGTGTACACCCATAGTAATTAAAAAAAAATAATGAATTCAATTATTCTTACTAAGTAAAAATGCACTGCATCACTCAAATCATTTCAGAATACTGAGAAATTACCTTTAGTCAAAACTCGAAAGAGGGACAACATTTGGACTTTTAACTGAAGATAAGATAAGAAAGGAGAAAGAGATCAGATAATAAACATTGTGCTATAGTATTAAGTGTATTTTTTTCTACTCAAAGCACTATTGTTAGTTTTGTTTGTGTTGCGAAACTTTTGTCCAGTGGTGTATTTCGGACGCATACAACGCCTTCGTGAGTAGACCAATTTCCAACATAGTTGGTTTAAACCCTATAATATATACATTTTAGAAATTTGCACAACTTACATCAGCAGTTCAGCTGCGCGATTAAATTATTTCATTTTGTAATGATGGTTGTATATTATTTGTTAAACACATTGGAGCATTTTATGATACATTATTATTCACTGCATACATTTGCAAATAAAACCCTTCACCTGCGTATCAGACTCAAAACATGTACTACCTTACAGTGCTAAATTTGGAACATTTGTATCAGCTGTAATTTTGCTTTAAAATATACTAGCTGACCCGTGCGAAGCATTCGCATTCTAACTTACTAACAGTGTTTTATTAATTTAAATCCATGTTAAAGAGAAATAATTTTGTTGTTGTTATTATATATTTTTAAACAACTTACCAACTTGCAGAAGGTAAACATCAACAAATAGGTGTATCCACAATGCTGTTTATAACCACGCTTACAATTAATTAAAAATAGCAATGTAGTGGCGTAACGGCAGTTCTCCAGCTGGGTATTGTTATCATCAGTGTTGCCAACGCCAGGAAAATATCCCTACAACTTACTTGATCTTAGATCACTGTTACTTTCGGATTCTTTATTTCTTTCTTTTTCTTTTTTTTCGTATAATTGTATTTTGTATATTTTTCCAGTGTAGCGGTTAAGGAAAGCTTTAAAATGATGCTTCATTCCTGTAATTTAATGATGTATTAAGGAAGTTATGGCGTACCGACAAAAAAATGGCCTTGAGAAATAATATATGTGATAATATGTGTACTTCTGACATCATTGGTTTTTACAAAAATTTATATGGAATACTTTGGAAATAGTGTTTTTTTAATCAACATTTTCGAAATATTTTGACATCCTAAAGAAAACCTTTTTAAGAAAACATCATACAATATTTGTTTTTGGAGGATACCAAACTTTGATTCCAAAAATTCGTAGGAAAATATTTTGTATTATTTGAATGGGTCTTTTCTGTTATATCCCCGCATTTACAAACTATTTTGCTATGGCAACAGAAATGAAAAATAATAATTTTAAAAAATACCTAAAAGGTTCTAACCTAACCTATTTAGTCACAGTATGTTTACCTGTATTCAACATTTAACAGTAAAATGTAAAACAACGTCGTTGTCTGCAAAAATATTAGGCTAGAGTTGAATAGTAAAGTTACGCGTTTGCGATAACCCTTATCTAATATCAACAAAAACTGGAAACTTCCTTCCTTATATGTTATGGAGTAGTTATAAATAGTTATTTGGACATTCCCGATTAGTCCTCATTCTATAAAAAATATTTAAAAAATAGAAAATAGTTTGTAAATGCGGGGATATAACAGAAAAGACCCATTTCGCGAGTAAGCGTGTCTTCGACTATGTAAAATTTCATTGAGATTCTCTGACTCGAAACGAAGAAAATTTACTGGCAAAATTTGTTTTCCTATGAAGGTTTCGATTTTCATTTCTCGGGATCCAAAACAAAATTTTACAAACAGTTGAAAATAAGTTTTCATTTTATCGAAATCATTAAATGAAATGAGTCTAAGCGAAGAGGGAACGATCTGCAAACGATTTTGGAAAATCAAATCCCATAACTTCAATTGTCAATGTTTCTTTTTTTTTTAATTGCCTGTTAATTTTTAGTGAAATCTAGAAAGTCTTGACAAAATAAACACTGAGTACCGAATAACTTTTGGTTTCTAGGTCCAGTTTGCACGAAGTGTTGAACAAAAGTACCCAACATTGAGACTCAGATCTCGGCTACCGAAAAACCACTATTACGACATTGAGACTCGTTGGTCATAATCATTGTTACTTCAATGTGGCTCATCAATCAATGGTCGCTGGTGAATCATTGTTCCTTCTATGAATTAAACTGATCAAATTAAGGCTGTACTCGTACAAATGCAAAAACAACGCTATCAAAAAAACAAAAACAAAAACTTTAAATCCAATCTATTTCAAATCACATAAATCTATTTATCTTTAACCAATTGACTTTTCAGTTGTTGTTCTAATTACATAAATGATAATTTCACTACTTGTTAGTTTCAGCTGCAACTCTTATCAATTCCATGACGTATTTAAGCCTAGACCTACGTGTATACATACTCGTATTTTGTATTCCAATATTCACTAGAGTATTTATAGATTAAGTACCTGGGCGACCGAGCATTACTCGGTATTTTTGTTAATTGTGTTTTTTTTATAGGAAAATGTATGTAAATACAAATCAGGTAAGTACTTTTTTGTAGGCCTACTCATAACTCGCGAAATATTAGCACGGGTCAGCTGATTTCAAGCTTAAAACAATTATAACCTTTAAGACAAAAAAAAAAAAAAAAAAAAAAAAAATTTTATAGGAGACAGCTGATGGAAATATTATAGGAAACAGCTGATGTTTGTCATATGTATCCTATTGATTTTAAATTACATAACCCCAATGTTAAAAATTTTCAATTTTCAAATGAGTTTTTCAGAAAAATACGAGTTTTCCTGAGGTAGTGGTTTTCACCAATCGATTTTTTAGTCCCAAAAGCCTCTAATCCCAAAGTTTCAGCAAAATCCTTCCGCTGGATCTCGAGATTGCTCGTACAAACACACAAACAAACAAACAGACATTGCTCGTATTAGAGTATAGGATAGGATATAACTTTGCCCTTTTAGGGTTTTTTCTTAACAGCCTTTTGCTATATTTAACCTTAGGCATATAGGCGTTTATTTTTATCGATTCATGTACTACTCAACTTAATAAAGTACAGTTTTAACCTTAAATTAAGTTTGGAAAGGGTTACGCTTTTTCAAATAAAATATATTATAATAATTTATGTGTTTTCTATAAAATTATCTTCATCGAAAAGCCGACAACTCAGTTATAACCGATATAATTTGCCTGAATTATTATTACTATTTTTGTTAATAAATTTATTATTTTATTGCGTTTATTATAAACCAAAAAAGTTTATCAAGATCAACCAACATAATTTCGCCTAACTCCGAAAAATGGATTCCTATACACAGACCAGTAGGCAAATGTAATAAGCAAATAGGCCTTGTTAATAATTCAAACATTGGCAATATTTGAAGCAGTGTGATTTATTTTATTAAATAAAATAAAGTCATCGATTATAAAACTACCACTATCATCCTAATATAAATATTTAGGGCTTGGTGTGATAAGTCACAAAACGTTAGGTATGTAGTCTAATGTCACACTGACGCCATCTGGATGTGCATTTTGAATGACAAAGTCTGCATCTGTTTGTCTTGAGCGATAATAAAATGATTCAAGCGATCATCTTGAGTCAATTTTATTTTATTTTCAAGGCCTTCCCGATCTTGTACTTGTTCCTTTACTTTGTTTCCAACATTCTGCATGAAACTCTTCGTGGGAAGCAAGGTGGTCAAGTTTACTTCCGCAATGTCGATGTAGTAGCACTGCGTTTTGCTCAGCGATATCTATGCAATCACGTATCAATCGAAAATACCATTTTTTATCTCTTACTTGAATTCTGTAAAGGCTCATGTTCTGATTACTCCTTTTGATTGGTTAAAACAAGCATAACACGCATATACAGGGTGTCCTATATAAAATGGTTCTATGGGTAAAAATAAAGAGAAAACCAAGAATAAAATGTTTTCCAAAAATGCTTATTTTTCTAGATATCCGCCATTTAGTTTCTTTTGCAAAATAATGCATATCTAGAGAACGGTTTGACCAATTGAGTTCAAACCTGACATGATGTTTAACCTAACAATTCTCTACCTAAAGAAAAACAAGCGATTATAGCCGATAACGCGTTTCTAAATGGCTTCTGTTTGAAAATTACAAACCTTAATTACTCAAAAACCCTACATTTAACAACAAATTTCATTCAAACCATCTTTAAAATGTGTAGCCCTTTTGATTCCCTATCGGATGGTGTAACTGTCAAAACAATCTAATGAAGGATAATAGTCAAGTTAAAGATATTAACAGCATATGTACTACAATATTGTTGTGTTTATTGTTTTGGTGTAGGATGCCGGGTTGAACAAACCAATTATTAGACACAACCTAACTATTGTGCTTCATCCGATTGTTTTGACGGTTTCACCATCGATAGGGAATTAAAAGGGATACAAAAAAAGGTATCTTGAAATTTTTTGTTAAAGTATAGGTGTTTTTGGTAATTTAGGTTTGAAATTTTCAAACAGCCGCCACTTTGAAACGCGTTCTTGGAAATAATCTCTTATTTTTCTTTAGGTAGAGAATTGTTAGGTTAAACATCATGCCAGGTTTGAACTCAATCGGTCAAACCGTTCTGTAGATATGATTTATTTTGCAAAAAAAAAAACAAATGGGCGGGTATCTGGAAAATGAAGCATTTTTAGAAAAATGTTATTCTTGATTTTTAACCATTGCCCGAAGTTTGGCTTTTTACTTACGGAACAGCCTGTATAGATGTGCAATTCCTTCAGCTTTTATACTGAGGCTTAGCGTATACCAGGTACGGATTTTCATCAATGTTAGATTTAAAATATTATTCTTTGAAAAATATCCGTATAATATATATCCTCCTATATTAATAACAATATACTGTATTCCTTAATTAAGAATATTATGTATATTTTGTCCCCCAAATCCTAAAATACTTTCAAAACACCCTCCAAAAAACCGCTAATGTGTAACTTTGACTATGATATCCTATGTGTTAGTCCGGTATACACAAATATTTTGGAATTTGAAAAACAAATTTTTAATTCCCAATTATAAATTAAAATATACTAGGGGAGACCCCTGCGTGCTCCGCACGCCAACCCCCGGGGCGACCTTCTAAAAACATATGTTATGTTTTATTTATAATAAAAGTGTAGGATTAATAATAACCTCAAAACTAAGATGGTAATTAATGTTAAATGTTCAAATCAAATTATTTCTTATATTTTATAACAGCAGTAATAATAAAGGTTAAAAGATAACCAGTAAGGCTCAGTTAACCTAACAAAAAAGTTATAAATAATAGGTCTAACCTCAAAACTAAGATGGTAAATAATGTTAAAATGTTCAAAACAAATTAAATTAGTTCGTAAATTTTATAATTTGAATAAATAATTCATTTCCTCCCTTATAAAAATCAATATTTACTTCCAAAAAGCAGCTGTATTAGTTAGTTTCTTATTATAAACAGCTGTTTTGTATAGAAATGGTTTTTAAATATTTTCCATGTTAATCTTATGGGGAAAACCCGACCTTTGAGATTAGCTCACGCCATTAAGGATAAGAATTTTTGACATCTAAAACCTTATTGCAAAACTACGAAATGAGACGAATTTTTTGAAACCTCAAACATTAAAATTGGTCCAGAAATAAGGGAGGAGTTGTGTTTACAAAAAAAACGGCTTCACGTATTATATATAAAGATACATTTATGATTGTTGCTAAGCTTTATGACTACGTCAAATTTCAGTCTGTTCGGTCTAAAGAAATTCGACAGTGATAGACCGACAGATAGAGCGATACCGATACTACAGTCACTTTGCAAACTAGAGATGGATCAAACTTTATTTGACACACCGTATTTAAAATTTGACGAATTAATAGTCGTTTGTGTTATTCCAATGGAAGGAAAAGAGTTTTTTTTAGCTGTAACCCCTATTTCGTTTATAATACTCTACTAGGTCTAAATGTTTGTATGAGCTTTTCAATGAGAAAATATTTGTCTCTATGGACAATTGTATATTGGAAACAATATATAAAATTACACAATTTTATTTTAACGAAAAAACCAATTATTAATGAAAATAAAAATTTATGAGATTAATACAAAAATTATTGTCTAAAATAAAGCAAACTCAACATCCTCTCTAGATTCTGAGTTTACTAAAATAGCAAATTGCGCTAATATAAAAACAATATTTTTGTAAACTATTATTGAAGTTAAACATGGTTTCTAAAAGTATAAAATATATCAATCACGAAATTAGTTCTTGAGATAATATTGGGATTATATATCAACAAACGGATAAGACCAAATGTATATAATATACACTGTATAAAAAACTAAAACCAATATTTTAAAGATTTTATTTAATTTTAATATTAGCTCAAGATCTTCTGATTGAATGGTTTATTTATTTCATTTCTTAGAATGCCGTTTAACAAATTTTAATTAGAGCTCTTATGGGTAGACTAGCGAAAAAGCCTCCCGAGGTCGGCTGAAAAATTATCTAGGGCAAAATGAATCTCCAGAAATAGATATCAATCGTATCATATTAAAAAAATAATAATTCCATCATTATCTTTCATTTAAAAGTAAACGCACTAAATTCAGCCCGGTAGATCTTCAGGAATATGTATCAATAGAGTTTTAAAATAAAACCTAACAAACTCAAAAAGTTTCCTTATAAATAAACAGATGGAATAAAAATAACAATTCTTAATTTTTGTATAATAATACGCATTACTAAAAAATATTATTATATACTTTAAAATATTAAAAACACATTTAAACCTAAAACAAGAATTACAATCACAATAAGAGGTATTTACATACGGTGTAATAATAATATCGACAATTAAAAGCGGAAAGATTTTATAAAATGTTAAAGTTTTTACACTGTTTTTACTAAATTATTATAACAATAAAGAATAAAACAACATCTAAAATAAATATTGTTTTGGCGTTGTTTTATTTATTAAATAATAAACGGTATCAGTTAACTGACACAAACTTTCTCCCAACTTACTGTAGTCAAAATAATATTGTTTTTAATCATTTTATTTACTACTTTTCAAAACAAAACAAAAAAATAATATTCTACCTACGTCAATCATATAAAAAAATTATTGTCCCAGGCGGGATTCGACCTTTGAATTACTGGCCGTGCTCGCTACCGTGGTGCTACCCCGTGCGGCCGCTGCCGCGATGCTAGATTGACAACACAAACTTGTTTATTTTTAAACATTTCCCCATAGTTATAAAACGCCGAAGTTTTGATAAAAGCGGGTGGTGTCATTTTGTTTGGCATCTTAAGCACTATAAATACTGAAAATTTGATCAAAATCGTTAGAGCCGTTTTTTGAGAAATTAGCATTATACATACAGACAGACTGACAGACAGGCACCACTCTAAAAAAAACTTTTTTGGGTTCAGGGAGCACCAAAACAAAAAAATTCCACCAAAAATATTTTTGGGTTCAGGGAGCACCAACACAGATAATTGCACTAAACAATTTTTGGGGGTTCTGGGAGCACCAAAACAGATAATTCAACTGAAAATTCAAATTCGAACATTTTTACGAAAACAATACTTTCTCCATATACTACGTATAGGGTGGAGAAAGTAAAAAAGTTACTATAACTTAGTAATTTAATTTGGTTCAACCAGACCAGATTAACACGTGTTTTAAATAATCTGAAAAAAAAATTCAACTTAATATAGACAAAAATATTATGTTTATTAATTCTATCATCCGTGTTATACAATATGAACCTCGTTTAATTATTGCGCTTACAATTCTGTGAGCGGAGCAAGCTCGTGTGAAGCACTCATGTGCCTCGCTTAGTGCTAAAACCTAACTTAACCTGCATTTATTTATCGAAAGCTCAAGTTACAACATATTCGTTATTCTTACAAATTATCTAAACAAACTAGCAACTGTTCAAATAGAATGAATGATACACACTGATTATACTGAGATCAACGATGGAAATATCACTGGTGTTCGGATTCCTCATGGCGTGCCGGTGGCGGTCTAGGCCTAAGTCCTGAATTCACGTGCGAACTTTGAAACGGTCAACTTGTAAATGTAAAGTATTGGACAAGTTAATGACGTCGGAATAGTGGAGGGGAAAGGTCTTGATTAGAGGAGCTAAGGTTCGTTATCTATATTTGTAGGTTATTTTAGAACGTGACTTAATGTATGGTTTGTTTTATTTTTAAAGATCAGTTCTTGTTTGCCTATTTCAATATGTGATTGTGTTTTGATGAAAAGAAACCATGTTAGTGAGACGCGCTATTGTCTTGACCGTTGTTAAAGCTATCCATCTGAATTTTTGTATTCTTATAGGATACAGATTAAAACGTTATGTAGGCAATAAACGCGCGAGCCCAGGCGCGCACACACCTTTTTACAAATATCGTAAAAAGGACTGTATTATCTTAAGAGTCTGCTCCAGTAAACGAGAAAGCAACCGGAAACGAAACCGCTTCTCCCTGTATCCCTATCTAAACAGTGCAATTTCTTGCAGCTGAACGCTTTGACATTGCCTCATTTCAAACCATTTTATAAGTCTATCTTTTGTAATTGAGTGTTGAAAAAAAAAACTGAATATTCTTTATAACATTTTGGATCCGGCTTGCAAATTATTTTTCATTGTTAATTTTTTATTGTGTTAGGAAAAAAATTCAAACTTTGTACTTACAAAATGTCAATTACATAAGAAATCAAAAGCATTAAAAAATAAACGGTACCAGGAACTGGCACATACTTTCTCACAAAAATATTTAAATTATTAAACAGATTCACGGTGACTTG
>JAGFPH010010490.1:27512-39811 GCA_018207615.1 Philaenus spumarius | reverse complement strand
ATGTAAGACAGAGGTGGGAATATGCACACTATTCTCAACATTTGTCCATAAAATAACTAATTTTATTCATAATTTTTATATTTTTTCAATTTTGTAATATGAACTTTTACGGAAGTGATGAGTGATTTGGACAGAGGTACTTTAATCTATGTTGGGTGGTGGGGGTAGCTGTCATCTATACATAATGTAAGACAGAGGTGGGAATATACACACTATCCTCAACATTTGTCCATAAAATAACTAATTTTATTTATAATTTTTATATTTTTTAAATTTTGTAATATGAATTTTTACGGAAATGATAATTGATTAGGACAGAGGCACTTGGATCTAAGTTGGGTGGTGAGGGTAGCTAATCTGGGTGTTATGTAGAAGAAATTGTAGCTAATCTAAAATGAGGTATGAACAAGTATGTTCTTTAACCTAAGGTGTAGCCTACATGTAAATGTTAACACCACATGATGGACAAGACAAATTAGCACAGTTGGGGCATTTACTATTTCGATTTCTGATTTTACTAATTATATTATCAGTTATTGTTTGTTTTTTTAATAGTTAAATTTTATGAGATATAGTATGCTACATTATCCTTGCCATTATTTATTTATTAATACTAAACCTGTCATTATTGGCAGAATGAGAAAATATTTTCATACAAAATTTAACATCAGCTTCAAGTCTTGTGAGTTTATCCTGTTAGTTTTTCATCCCGTTAGTAATTCATATATGAAGTTTAGAGCCTAGATACTGTAGTTCGACTTCTATGTGTTACACTACTCAAATTGTATTTATTAGTTTATACTGATACAACAAAGTAAATGTTGGTACTGACATTAACCCAGATATGACTGAATAATTTTTTGTGAAGTTTTTTATAAAAGTTTCCTAATGGTCACTGTGAAGTGTGCAAACATATATTACATTAAATATAACAAAACATAATTTGTCGCTTAAAAAAGTGGCAGCCTTTATTTAGGACACTAGGCAAATATAGTGGCAGTTAAGTCAAACACAGATAAGACTGTAATTTATTGAAAAGTGTTATTTAAAAATTAAAAATACATGAAATGAATAATAATACAGCATTTCTACGTGCTAAATACAAACTAAATGAAATGTACCTTTAATAAATTTTTAAACAAATCAAATTATGAATGAATAATTTATGAATTAAACTATAATGAATTTTATGGAATTTTATGATATGCAACAAATCACTTTGTGCGTAGTCCAATGACACATTTTGTATGTTACTGGACACGGTTTAGTAACTAATTAGGCTACCCTGAAAGTGTAAATTTTTGGTGTCATGAAAAACAAATGAAAAATCATGAGTTAAATATTTTGTAATATTTTTAAAATGTATTTTAGTAAGCAGACATAGTTGTGGAGTAGGCTACACAGTACAGTTAGTAGTAGCTAGATGAGAAAATAAAGAAGTGTGTCTACAATAATAAATTGTTTTTTTTAAGTGTCCTACACTTTCAAGGCACATTTCTAATACAAGAAACTTGTTTTTTAAAACATGTAATTATATTTATGTTAAGTGTAAATAAATTTATCATTTTGTATTTTCATCAGCACAAGTCTTTACTGCTTGGAATTACCATCCTATGAGTTATGTAACACTCCTAACCTAACCTATTGGCTACATCTTGTTTGAGCTAGTAATTACTTGAGTTTTGCATGCGGAAAAGTGTACAAAAATCATTTATTTGAATCTAATGTGTCAAAAGGAATGGTAATAGACATGGTATTGTCCAGAGCATGTCAGGAGTCAGGACATGAGGAAGTCGGACTTACAAAAGTACTTAGCATGTGTAGTTACATTTATGCGGAGTGAAAATTTCTTATATTGTGTTTAAGTAAGCAGAATCAGTACGGTACTGTCTAGTTTCACAAGTCAAACTGTCTACACTGCTTAAATAACCATCCCAAAGCTGAATATTATGTACCGGTATCGGTAACACACATTAGGCCTAGGTGACATAGTCTATTGGCTAAATCTTGTTTTGTAGTTGTAGTAACGGACTTGAGTTTTGCATGATTAAAAGTGGACAAATATAATATATTTGAATCTAATATGCAAAAAAGGAACGGTAACAGACTATATTGGAGCATATTAGGACATGGTGAAGCGATTCTTACAAAATTAGGTTACTTAGAATCTTTTTACATTTATGCCGAGTGTAAAAAACTGTCTTATATTTCATTTCCATCAGCTTAAGTCTGTACTGTCAAGATTCACAAATCAAACTGTCTGTGGAATTATAATTTAGTAAGCTTAAAAGCTAAATATTATGAATTTCACATAACCTAACTTACTGGATAGATCTTGTTTCAACTTTTTGTAGTCTAGCAAAGTAAAGGTGGACAAACACATTTATTTTAATGTATTGTGTCAAAAGGAAAGGTAATAGAGTATATTGGAGCTTGTTAGGTGAAGTTGAAGACGGTCTTAAAAATACTCAGAATGTTTGAACTCTCCAAATTGTATTGAAAAAAGGATTTTGTAATATATTTGCATGTAGCAAAACCATGCAGCATTTTTGCATTTTGTATATATTTAAGAGCAGTATGAAACAGTTTTGGTAATTTCAATGTAGGCGGCCTATAATCCTCTATAGGTATTTGGTAAATAGTCAATGTTAACCCTCTACTGCACGCGCCGTGGACTCGCAGTCCGCACTAAGACATATTTGTTTTTATTTTGTCCGCCCCAAGGTCACAGGACTTGGCTCCTGATGCTGCTGAGACTAATCTCCCTGAGATAAAAGCTTGCTTAGGATTACTTTTCTTAGCAGGTGTGAAAAAAATGTCTCACACAGATCTAGTTGATCTTTGGAAAACTGACGGAACAGGAGTGGAGTTTTTCAGACTATCGATGGGTATAAATAGATTTTTGCTCAAATGTCTAAACTTAGACGACTTTAGGACGAGAAACGAGAGAAAACTTGCCAACAAACTAGCAGCTGTAAGGTACGGTACCTATTGGATAATTTTAACAATAACTGCAAAAAATATTATAGTATGTCTGACATGGTTACCATTGATGAAATGCTTGAAGCATTTAAAGGTAGGTGTGGCTTTCGCCAGTACATACCCAATAAACCGGAGAAGTACGGCATCAAAATATTTGCCCTGACTGATGCCAAAATGTACTATACAAACAATATCGAAGTGTACTGTGGTAAGCAGCCAGTAGGGCCATACCAATGTGAGAAAGATTCTTTTAGTATCGTAAAACAATTAGTACAGCCAATTTCAAACAGTGGGCGCAATATAACATGTGACAATTGGTTCACATCCATCCCATTAGTCCAGGACCTATTGCAAAATGAAAAAATTAACTCTAGTTGGAACCCTAAGAGGTAATAGTAGAGGGATTCCTAATTTTATAAAGACTCCGAAGAATAGGCCTGTAGGCTCCACAATCTTTGCATACAAAGACAACATAACTTTGGTTTCATTCAAACCAAAGTCAAATAAAATTGTTTTGGCTATTTCTTTTCTCCACCCAGAAGATAATACAATTGAAGGGATCCCACATCTGGACATGTTCAAGCCTGAAATAATCCTCTTCAACTAAATCAGGAGTTGATAGGATAGATGAGATGAAAGCAGCGTATTCTGTTTCAAGAAAAACACGATGATGAACCTTAGTATTGTTTTTTCTTTGCTAAACATTGGTGGAGTTAATGCCCATGTCGTTTTCAAGGCAAACACAGCACCAAACATACCAAGAAATGACTTGTTGTCAGCTCTTGCAAAGCAACTTCTAAGATGACTATTTGCGAATGAGAGTGCAGATGATGAATTTACCAGTCTCTATAAGGATTCGCCTCTCAGAAATCCTTGAAGTTCCTCAGACACGTCAAGCAAGAGCACAACCAGCCTTAGCCGAAG
The DNA here is from genome assembly GCA_018207615.1 of Philaenus spumarius. Taxonomy (NCBI): domain Eukaryota; kingdom Metazoa; phylum Arthropoda; class Insecta; order Hemiptera; family Aphrophoridae; genus Philaenus; species Philaenus spumarius. The sequence continues at coordinate 35,905 of JAGFPH010010490.1, read as the reverse complement.
ATGCTCGAGGCAGATGCAGCTATTGTGACAGAAGAAAGAACCGACCAACAAAATACAAGTGCAACAACTGCAACAAGTACATTTGTTTGGAACATGATGCATGTTACCTTTGTAGCGAGTGCAAAGAAAAAGCACAGTTTGTTGAAACAGATGATGATCCAGAATAAATAAACTCTGATGCAAACAAGTAAAGCCTATATTATAATGACTATTTTTATATTTACTGTACTTTACATTTTTACTCTTCTTTTGTTCTCCAACTCTACTCTACATTGTTACTCTAAAATTATGTATACATTTATTTTTATTGATAAATTTTTTAATTTTATATGTTTCATTGCGCAAATTTCACTATAATTTGTGTTAGTACAATAAATTCAAAGGTTAACTCAAGAAACGCTTATTCCCTAGACTATAGAAACATTGATGCAAACAACTCACATCTAGTTTATAATTAGATAGAATAATTTCTTTTTATTATATTGTTACGTATATATTTCTGTTTAAAATAATGATTATGTATAACTCCATATGGTATTTTATGCTTATTGTGCAAATATGCATTTATTTTCCTTTTAAACTAATAATTTTTCATTAACACGCACTTTTGTGTAACAATATACCGCATTTTACTACTTTTATTCCGCAAATATGTCATTATATGTTTGTATTGGGTAAATAAAATCATGTTTACTTCAACTGCTGTCTATTTCTTCTGTTAAAATTTTGTTTTCATAAAGAGAAAGTAAGATAAACCGTAAATATGTAAATGTGGACTCTCAGTACACGCGCGTGCACTAGTGTAACAAGGGACCGCGCGTGCAGTAGAGGTTTAAAAATCAGGATTGTTGGTCTTATTAGGCACCCTGTGTTTTGCCCTTGATCATGCAAGTTTTGGAAGGAATTTACAACTAATAAACCATATAAAATAGTTAATATATAAACATTTTTGTTTTGAAAGTAGGAGCTGAAAAACCACTTTCCAGGAGATTTTTCCAGGTATCAATCCCAATTTCATTAATACTAGTGCAACTAAACGTGACCACAAGTAGGCTACTGATATAAAGACACAAAACTTAACTTTTTCTTGTAAATATAAGGGATCTATACACTTCACGGATGGCGGGAATCAATTATAAACAGTAGGCCTACTATAAGAAATTACCAAACCAAAAGTTGTTTATAAAAATAAACATTGAAAACTTTAGCTATAATTTTCAGGCAATCGTTAGAGCTTCAACTAATTGATAAAGAGCAACATGTTTATGATACCATTAATATTATAGGGATTGTAGTTAAATAGACGACTCAGTAGCCTACATTAATATTTGACTGACGAGCCTTACACATTAAACGATTGACATCAAGGGTAGACGAAGTTATTATAGATGAATGATCAATAAACCCTATAAAATTAGATTGAAGTGAAGAGGGTTTCTGATGGGCGAAACCATGATATTAAGCAACCAAACAGTTTATTCAGTCGAAACTAAATAGGTCTAAAACTAATATCTCTTAGACTTTAAAACCAACAAAAATAAATAACGAAAGAAAATTAATTTTGGATATGTATATAAATAAGATAAATTTTAAAATGCTTAAGATAAAAGTATTAGTTCTTTTTCAGACTCGCTCTCCCATTAAAAAAAACTTACTTGAATCTCTTATTACTAGTATGGATTAGAAAGTCAGAAACAATATGAATTGCAAAATAAAATAAAGTGCACCATTTAATGAAGGTTGTTCTGAGAGAAAATACTCATTTAAACGATTAGCCTCGGTATTTCCTCGAAAACGAAAGTTAATGATTTACAAAGAATTATTTAAGATTTCGCATATTATATTCCTTTCATTTTAATTATTTATTTTGTTACTCAAAGAGATATTTTACAATTTAGAATCAAAATCTGAAAATGAATTGCAGCAAAACTTTATTGCAAAAGGTTTTCAATTATTACAAATTGTTTATTTGTTTCTTCGATAAAAAACACATTGAAAAAGATATAATTATGTTAACTTCGTATTTATTAACTGTTGCCAGGTATGCTCTATTAAGGAAGACTTTGTGGAAATGTATTATTTCTGTGTTATAAATCGACTTTTAGAAAAATATGGTAATAGTCTAAAGTAAACTTTTTTTGAAAGAATTTTTCTCACAGAAAACGATTTACACTTTTGGTTTGTTCAGGAAAGTTTCATTCGTCGCTATCAATAGTTGTTACTCTTTCTACTTTATGGAAGTAGAACTTGCCGGACTTTATACCCTTTCACGCTATTCGGTTATAACCGTACGACAATCATCGACTGGTGAAAACCACAACAACAAATTTTTTGTTGTTTCACACTATTCGGTTTACGTTCGGTTCCAGTGGACGGCTACTAAACGGCAAAGCGAAGGCATTTTGCCGTCTACATGACAGATGCATGTTCTTCTTCACTCCACTAAATTAATAGTGTGTAGGGAGTCTTAGTCCCCTATTACACTAGGCCACCAGGTGGCGCCACCAGCCAAGACACCGGTGTCGCTGCTCGTCACGGGGCATTGATTCTAATGGAGCCTATTACATTAGGGCAGCCGGTGGCACCACCAGATTTTGGCTGCTGACTGGTTGCGTTGCCGAGCCCGGCGACCAAGCCGGCCACCACTGGTGGCCGAGAGTCGTAGCGGGGCATTGTATCTTACCGAGCCTATTACACTAGGCCGTCTGGCGGCGCAACCAGTCCGGCCACCAGTAATAATATTGTATGTACGTGTGCTGTTATTATCTGTAACTTAACTATTATCCTTCATCCGATTGTTTTGATAGTTATACCATCCGATAGGGAATTAAAAGTGCTACAAAAAAGGTGCCCTGACAACTTTTGTTAAAACGTACAGTTTTGGTGTAGTTAAATGTTCAAATAGTCGCCTCTTTGAAACGCATAATTGGTAATAATATCTCATTTTAATTAAAATAGATCATTGTTAGATATAGCGTCATGTCAAGTTTGAACTTAATCGGTCAAACCGTTATCTAGATATCAATTATTTTGTAAAAAAAATCAGATACAGACAGACGAAAGAGTAAGCACCCATGTTTATATTGTTAAATATGTTTGCCTCGATCCCAGGAACAAATAAACAAAAAGGAACCAAAGAGTTCGGGGACAATCTAAATAAGATATTGTATTTCTGTAGTTGACATAGTTATTAAGCTACAGTTGTTTTATTTGATCGCCACAAACATACAGTCAGATGGATCAAAGCTTTCACAAAAAGTGACACAGTTTTAGTTAGAATTTGATATAATTAAACTTTCTTTATACTAATTATGAGCTTTCTTTCTACTTAATAATATTATAAAGTTTAATTACTTACTGAGTAATGTAATTGATGTGTATAAACAAAGAATGCTGGAGAGATAATTCATTTCTCGACAGAAATTTATTGATGTAAATAAAAATAAATTTACATATATTCTATTCAAAACTTGTTTATTTATTATTTTTGATTCCTACAGCTATGTTTATAAATAAATTGATTGAATATATTAAAAAAAAAACAATAATCTTCACAACTGGAGTCCCAAATTGCAGATTGTTGTTCCACTGCACAAATAAAATCTTCTGCATTTATTGCGTCCAATAATTTTTGCATAATCTGCAGTTCGCTAGACATACTGAACTCGAGAAAAACAGAAAACAGATTGATCGACTTGTATTACTTGCAATAATTAACGAACTGCCGAAGATCGAACAAGAATGATTGGTGGCCCACCGGTTGCCCTGCACGGTAGCCAACAGAGTCACCGGTGTCTTGGCTGGTGGCGCCACCTGGTGGCCTAGTGTAATAGGGGCCTTAGAGTTGGCTTTACCAGAACGAAACAGTTCCAAAAAGCTCTCCGCAGTTTTACCAAACTTTCAACGAATTTTTTAAGATAACATGTTGTAATTTATAAGAATTTGTTATTGTTACTTATTGTTGTAGTAAACTAAAGTTTGTACTAGATGATAGAAAAGGTAAATTGTAATTTTTTCTTAGTTATTCGTTTATACATATGACAATAGTGTTTATATAAATAAATTAGGTCAACTTAAAAACAAAAACATTGGGGAACCATTTGTTAGGTAATAATCACACATTGAATTTTCTGCTAAATTATCTTTTATAAACATTGAGCAAAATACAAATTGAAACCACCCACTGTTTGTAAGAATTTCAAGCAATATTCTTACTAATTCAAAAGCATGAAGCCAGCCTTCTCAACATTTTTTTTTAAGGTGAAAAACCTAGCTAGCCTTTTTAGGTTGACTTATAGCACCGAATATAATGCACTTCTTCGTGTTGCACAACCTTAATGCCCACACAGAGCAGTCAGTAAAGATGATATTATGTTAGTGTTATTAAATTTAACAGCAACGATTGCGTTATTACTTGAATAAGTTTTAGGATGAAAATACCACAGAAACAATTCTTTTTTTATTGTGGAATTATTGAAACAATAAAAACAGTAAACAACATTTAAATTGTTTTTGTATTTGCTCATTTTATGTAAACCGTTAGAAGAAACCCTATACATCCAATTAAAAAGTTGTAGTAAGTTAAATCAAATTTACAATAAGACTTTGTGAGACTTGATCGATGCATTTTGACTAAAAATCTGAAAACCACAAAAACATGTTTTTACAAAATTCTTAATTTTGGCATTTTAAAATTTAAAGCTTCCAGAGTTGTGTAAAATGACAGTCGATGACATGTATATTAATACTGCACAAGGTGGTGGGGACTGTCAGATATTTAAATTTTGTATAATAACTATTTCAACAATTTCTAGGGTTGACTTGACAAACAAATATTCATTCATTTTATTGTTACTGCACATTTATTTTCCCAAACTGATTCTGAAATTAGATATCTCTGGCATAAAATTATATTTCTTATTTAAAAAAGATTCTGATTAGTTGGTCGAAAGTTGGCAAGCACGATATAATGCGCGAGCATCTGTAGGAGTCCAGTAGAATAGTGGATGTTGGAACCGCCACTGTAAGTAAGCCAGTAAACTATCCAGTTTTATTGAAAAACTGCTTATTTTTGTTTTAGTGACTGGTTTAATTATGGTAACAATCTTATCAATTATGTAGTTTCTGTGGCTACCTCAAATGTAATTGAAAAACTTAAGGGTATGCTCCAGTAAACGAGAAAGCAACCGGAAACGAAAGCGCTTCTCACTATATCCCTATCTAAAAAGTACAATTTCTTGCAGATGAACGCTTTGACATTGCCTCATTTCAAACCATTTTATAAGTATATCTTTTGTAATTGAGTGTTTAAAAAAAAAACTAAATATTCTTTATAAAATTTCGGATTAGGCTTTCAAATTATTTTTCATTATTCATTTTGTATTGTGTTAGGAAAAAATCTAACTTTGTAATTGCAAAATGTCAATTACATAACAAATCAAAAGCATTTAAAAAAAAGTAAATTACAAAACGGATGCGTATTGTGACTGTGCTTAAAATGAGACCTTGCAAACAAAATTGTATGATAAAAAATAAACGAAATATATGGTTTGAAATTTAACATTGCTCTTATGGGATAAAAGTCCAAGATGGCCGCTACTACAGGAGACCCTTAACATTCAAACTTTTCCTTTGTATAGTAATAACAACAATACAGATGTTACAAGAGAAAATTATGAGTCTTAACATTCTGTTTTGAATAAACTAAACAGTTTAATCGCAGTTCCTTAATGAACAATACATCCCTGAGGTATAAACGTAAGACCACAGTATAATTCTGCTTCTAATTGACCTAATTGTAAAGTGCAGGCTGTTCCTTTCCCAACTACGTAACCCAACGTGACCTAGAAACATGTAAATTATGTTTTTCAGTTACTTTTATGAAATAGTTTCAAAATGAAAACTCGTGTTGTGTAACGAGCACAAAAACTAGTTTCATCACTTGATTACAATTGCAACCACACTAATGCTCGAATTATGTCTAGTATTTTTGTTATTCCTATTGCCCCCAAAAGGCACATTTTTAGGATTTGATTATAGGATTTTATGCAGTTACAAAAAATAATCTAATGTAAAAATATTTAGGGTGTGAAATTATTGTCAAATGTTTAAGTAAATATTTTTAGAAGGAAAGTGTTTATTTTATTTAATCCCTCTTCAAGATATCGTACTTAGTAGTAATAAATTGCGGATGATTGTTGTGTTTCTTTTTACCATCACTGAGAGGTTTTTCGTTCTTGGAAATCAATATTTTACCAAATATTGCCAATTTATAACTTGGGACAGATCAGGATCGAACGGCATCGTGATTAGTTAGCTTAAGTTAACAAAATTATTAATAAAATACAAATGTTTGAGTTGAGGTATGGTGTTGTGGGAGGTTATAGGATTTTGTAAATAAGTTTTCTAAGGCCCCCCTGATGGAGAATAACAACTGTCTCTAGAACAGATTTTGCATATCTCTGTCCTTATTTTAAATAATGTACAGGGTGCCTTTTATAATTGCGCCATAATTGGTATCTTGCAAACTTAAAATATGTAACCTTTCTTATTTTAAGAAATTAAACATGTATAGTTAAAGTATTTATAAATGGCCGCTTTTTTCCAATATGATAGTCAACTTTCGAATTTCTTATAGAAAAAATTATATTTTATGATGGTTTTTTATTTTTGTGGTGATTTTTTATAAGACTTTTTTGTTGTGGTGTTTTTCTTTCAAACGAATAACCGTTTAAAAGTTATAGGGGTACGCAAACGTTTTGAACACGCTCTTAACACTTACAAAAACATTATTTAGAAAAACAAATAACTTTTTAAAATCAACAAATCTGTTTTTGTTAATTTCTTAAAACCACAATACAGATGAATTATGAATATATAGATTATCGATATACAGATTTTAGAAATTAAGGAAAATTAAATATACAGATATACGGGGTGACTATTTTAAGTGTGCAACCATTGGTATATCAGAAGTGACAAGATTTACAGGAAACTTTAAATGGGTGACTTCAACGACTTTTTAGTGGCCATTAAAAATATGAATTTGAAATTTCGAAAATATGCCGCCATTTTCCAATATGGCGGCCAATTTTCGAATTTCTTATTGAAACTTCTATTTTGAATGCCATTTTAAGACTTTTTTTATTCTTGGTGTTTTTGTTATAAACTTAACCGTTTAGCCGCTAGAAGCGCTGAAAGTTTCAGAAACGCTTACCTATTTCAACAATTTATTAAAAATTCTTATTTTAAAATTGCAAACAATAAAATTTAATTAAAAGTGCAATTTTTTACAGTTGAATGTTAAAAAGCTGTTGCAGTTTCACAAATACTTTATTTTAAACAAAAAACGTACTTAAATTACAATTAAAAAATCACTGACGCAACCACTGTGTATTGTGTAAGAAGATGTAAGCACGCATGTATTTATGAATATGGAGGGCTCTTTGAAAACCTCTGTGAAAGTAATAATTAATTAAGTCATCTTGAATGCCTTTTTGTGTCCCAAATCATTTTGTTGCTATGATACAAAGAAGTTTCTTACAATACTATGCACGCTTTACGATGTAGGAGAAGAAATCTGTAAAAATAGTACAGTTGTGGTCATGTAAGCTATTTAGGAACTGTTAATAGAACTTATGTACGTTTTTTGTTTAAAATAAGGTATTTGTAAAATTGCAACAGCTTTTAAACATTCCATTGTAAAAAAGTATTGCACTTTGAGTTAAATTTTATTGTTTGCAAATGAAAAATAAGAATCTTTAATAAATTGTTGAAAAAAGAGTTTCTGAAACTTTCAGCGCTCCTGGCGGCTAAATGGTTAAATTTATAAATAAAACACCGAGAGTAAAAATAGTCTTAGAGTAGCATGTAAAACAAAATCTGTCATAAAAAATAGGGGTTTCCATAGGAAATTCGAAATTTGGCAGCCATATTTGAAAATGGCGACATATTTCCGAAATTTCAAATTAATATTTTTCATGGCCACTAAAAAGTAGGTGAAGCCCCTATTTAAAGTTTCCTGTAAATCTTGTCGCTTCTGATATACCAATGATGGCGCACTTGAAATAGTCACCCTATATACTACAACTTACTTTTACAAGTTATACTTTCTTTCTTGTTCCAAACAAATCTCAAACTTTAATTGTTTTTGTTAACTTTCACATTTACATTCCTAAATTTAATAAATCAATAAAAATACTAATTATTTTTTTTATATTTTAAAGTAGAGTTGCTTAGGTAAAAACTTTTGTGCACAATCTTAATTTGAAAATTTTAAACATATCCATTTCAATCAAACTTTCTTAATAAAATTTAAACTTGAACTGGACTTATGAGAAATAACACTATATAAATAAAAACAGAACACAGTTTCTCATAAAAACGTTTAATAA
>JAGFPH010010490.1:0-19771 GCA_018207615.1 Philaenus spumarius | reverse complement strand
GAAAATTTGTGAATTTTTAAACAACGATAACTTTTGAATGCGTCGTTCGATTTTCATTTTTAAAAAAGCATTCTACGCAGTTTTTAAAGCACACAAAGAAAATGTACAGGTTTATATTGATTGGTTGAGAAATCTGGAAGATATGTTAAAAAAATACCAAAAAACGAAAATTTGTGAATTTTTAAACAACGATAACTTTTGATTGCGTCGTCCGATTTTCATTTTCAAAAAAACAGTCGACGCAGTTTTTTAAGCACAAAAAATGTATACATGGTTTTATTAAGATTTTTTCGCACGCTTTAAAGTTATTTTTAAAAAACATAAAAATTTCAAAAAAAAATTAGGTTATTTTTTTAAATTTCTTCGTATTGGCTCGATGGATTAACTCTCAAATCTAATCAGATCTAAGTTTTGATACACCCTTTCGAATGACGTGTCGTAGAATTCAATCGGTTGATTCGTTTTTGAGAAACTGTACGACAAAAATTTATTTACACACATACATCCACACACACACACACACACACACACACACACACACACACGGTCGGACACCTCGGCGGGAATAGTCAGAATGGCTTCCTGGGACCTCAAAACGTGGAGATTTAATGAAAACTCGACTTTCGAAAATCGGACCGAAATCAATAACTTCCCTTTATTGGTAGCGGGAAGTTAAAAACACATTGGACGCTTGGGAAACATTGTACATAAACAGAAACAGAAGAATAATTGTTAACAAAGAGTTATAGGCCCCATACACAACTCTATGCTACTGTAACATTTAATTTGGATTTAAATGAACATTTATATGTTTTATATTTATTATTATTTTAACACTTTTTAAGTTTTTTTACTTTAGTCGTCATTTTTTTAGTGGTTTAAGAATGTTACATGCATTGATGTAGTTACACATATGTATGTTAGATAATATGTATATGTTTTTTTTATTAATTTTTATATTTTTATTAATACATATATTGATTTTATTATTTTTATTTATTATTATAAATTGTTTACTTTGATTTTATTGTTACATTTATATATGGGTAAAGATCTTCTTTGAAATCGTTTATAATTTACGATAACATACCAGAATGTATTTTATTTTAGTTTTGCATTTATTGATTGCATGTACTAAAACAATTTAAAACAAAAATAATTCTCTGAAATAAATTAGATTTGAAGTTATTATGCGTATAAAATAAATTTGTTCCAAAGAAGAATAATAATTCGTAAATTTCTTGATGCAAGATAAAGTACGGTGTCGTGTGATTTATGAACGGGTTTCTGGAAAGGAAAAAACACAAAGTTACTCCTTGTGTGATAACTCATCTTGAGGAAGTATATTGTGATGTGTGTAATGCTGTTTAATACTAGAACATACGTGTTTCATTAATGTTGTTGATTCAACTTAAATAAGACTAGTGTCAAGGAAACTCTTTAAATCATTTACACTTTTCTTTGTTCATGTCGTTTCAGTAAAGGTATATGATTAATCGAGCTGCAATGAACAAACTGTATCAGATTGGTTATAGGTAGATTATTTTACGCGTGCATAACTGAAGATGTGCGACATTATCCTCGAAACGCGTCTCAGAACTAAAATTGTTTTCTATCAGTTGTAATAAATATTACAAAGCACCAGAACGAATTTTGTCTGCTGATAAACAAACCAATAACGATAATTGTAAATAAAAATTGTTACAAGTATGAAATCAGATGTTAATTTGAATTTCACTGACAAACAGAAACAGGGAATATTAACATGTTATGGTAAACAGCTGATTATTGTAACTAACCGAGCTAGGTGTGCATTTTTGTTTTATTACGAATTTTAAAATATAATATTACCATTTATTTAATAAGTATCAGCCTAAACTTTAAAAATGTTTCCCCACCAACTTTTGATGAAATTTTAAAATCATACAAGTAGGAGTTTGCATTGTGCTTAACAGAACCTTCCAAAATTATCACGATAATTTAAACAATAATAAACCAGTTACATCATCGATCTACTAAAAAATACTTAATTTTCATAAAATTTAAATGTACACAAAAAATTACACTTATTAAGATAAACACGGGATACATTTTCAGTATGTTCTTGTCGACGTAACTAAACCACCGTGATTATTTACACTGTAGCCCAAAGGTACTTGGTAGAACTACATTTTATTTAAAAAAACAACAACACACAATCTTTAATAAATTATACCAAATTTGTGTAAATACCTCATTAGTAAAGACTCCAAACACATACTAAATGATCAGGTAGATTTCATGTCAAACTCATCATTGCTTAAAACCATTGTCTTCTCTATAACCATATGTCTTCCACGCCCATCCACACCCGTCATTCTACTTTTGTTTGTTAGCCAAATAACTGCTCTCTGTTGTATTATGTATATGCCTGTTTTTTATATATTCCTTAGTCCTTGTTAAGCTGCCTTTTCAATGCCGTCGATTGTGAAACCATAGTCGGTAAGACTAAATTAATTTCAGAAAAATTGTTTTTGTTTTTCCATTAAATATTTTAAACGAACAAAAAATCGGTACTTGTTCAAGTAAAACTTACAATTCTTGATTATGCATTTTTTATTATGTTTAACACCATTTTCAGATTATAGATAACATTTCCAACAATATTGACTAAAAAACTAATCTAGGCGGAGTAATGTCAAATAATACAAGTATTTAAAAAAATTAATTGGGTCTGATTTTTAACTAGTAAATGTGTACAATTATAAGGATTATAAAACTGTAGGGTTACAATCGTTTATTTATATCCGTTATTATATACTTAAAGAAAGGTAAAAATATTATCTTTTCATTACTTTTTATTTCATATTGATAGATCAAATGATTTTGAAGTTGTTAATTTTTATAGTGAAGAAATTAATCATCAAATATGTTATCATTGACTATATAATAGTCAATGGTTATACAAAGATGTACGAATGTTTGCGAAGTCAAACAATAGGTATCTCTTCTTTAAATTTGTATAAACGAATATATTGATGATACAAGGTTGTTTTTATATACAGTTTATAACCTCAAAGCAAATCTTATAACGTATTATAGCCTACATTAGTTATATAAATAATATTTAAAAAAATCTACTTTACAAGAAATTATAATGATTGAAGTTGTAAACATAACCCCAAAGCATAATCCACGCTGGGTTTTGTTTAAGAATTACAGATGATGGACGAAATCAACTGTTATATTATATTAACTAATTCTTGTGTTAATTTGTTTGCTTTGACGATGAATGCAAATGTATTAAATATTCCCTCTCCACGCTCTGGCTTGTGTCTACGCAAAAAGTTGCGTGACGCGAGATTTCAGAAACATAATCAAGCGAAAGTGCCCAACATGTCCATATAAGTTCACACTTCAAATAACCACACAGAAAACTAATTTGTATTTGTAGACATTCTACAAATATTTAGAAGAAAAAAAGGTTAAATATCTGTTTTGGTATAGTTCAGAATCAGTCAAATTCCGTTAACGCATTTCCATTCGATTATTTTAAATCATACTTGTTAGAAATAGAATAATGATCTTGAAAATAGTGTTTAACTTTATTAAACATCCATGTTCAAGATATATTAAATTTACTAGAACAAGTACGACAAGTGGCAGACTGCAGTCTTAACTGCAGTCTCTCGGGGGCAAATGCAACCCGCTTGAACAATATTATATGAAGAATTTGCATATATTTTCATAATAGATAATTTAATCCACTTAAAATCATACAATCGTAATAACACCGGTACCGTTGGAAAGGTATTGAATTAAACTATAATTTTTGTTTTTTTAACTTTTCCGTAGCAAGTATATATTTACATACGCAATCACCGTTCAAATTTTAGTACGCAAATCAGCTGTGATTCACGCGTCAATGAACCCCGTATACTGTCAAGACTTTGTCTAATTTTCAACGGTCTGCAACTCCTCACAGAAGTCATTTATTTATGAAGAAGATCATAACAGCATTGAATTCAGCAGACGATTCTATTTCAAATGGTGTCTTCAAATCGCATGTTACTTTGAAAACAGCTGTTCTACAGGATTTACGGTGAAAGCTTGTAATTGGTCATAGATTTGGCCAATATGCAAGTCTGTTTAGAATCGATTCTTACAGTCTTATTCGATATATCCCTAAAATGTACAATATATGGTTTTAAAAAGAAAACTTCACAAAATTTATCTATGTCCAATTCAATACATTTAGATTTCATAGGTTGGTACCAATGAACTTCTAAAGCTTAGAACTCTCACAACTCGGCCGTCGTAGTTTGACGTCAGTTGTAACATTTGTTTTGTGTTATTTTATGGTTATTACAGTTTATAAAATAGTGTTATATTGTGTTTTAATTATAAATAAATAAGTGTAGATCGTGATTGAGTGAAATTAGGCTTATAACATGTTCTAATAAAACGGTAAGTGAAGAAATAAGATAGCCTAGAAGTAAGGTTTTTAGATTAATTGCCAATTTCATATATTTATTTTTTCATTACAAAATGTAAAGTTATTTGAAATTGGGTAGAATGCTATTCGATTCTGCATTTCATTCTCGAATTTTTGGTATAAAAAAAACATTGTTTGAAGTAAAAAATGTATAGACCTAGTCACTTTGAAATTAGTCATGATTTGCAGGTTATGTAGTAAAAACGGTCAAAGTGTTATTTTAAACTAAAAAATTGTGAAATTGAAATATATTTTTACATATTTCTATTTATAAATAAATTATAAAACTTTTGTGTATTTTGATAAAAATTACAAAAATGTTTTACTATTTTTTATGTAGGCATAAAATAGTTTTTTTTCCGTTTCTGAACATTTTTTGCTTTTTAAGCTAATAACTTTTACAGTTTCAAAATAAACTCATTTTTAGTGGCATATTTGAATTCTTTGAAGTTTTTCTACAAAAAAAGGTATTGAACACTTTTGGATTAGGGTTCATTGACTATTTTTAGCGAATTAAAAAAAAAAATCCTTGCAAAACGCTATAAACGGGCTTTTCAATTTTAGCTTTAACCATGCCACATCTAGGGATGTTAAAATATTTATTAATATAAGAGCATGACAGTAAACGAATTTAATATGAACGATGTTTACACTAGAGCCGGGTAGTTTACCATCATACACTTTTTAAGACTTACCACCAGCCATGTTGTATTTCAATGAGTACAGACTTGCAAACTGACAACCTCCAACTCACTCGCTCTTGTTGATATTGGAAGGTAACTTTTATACCACAATAATTTGAATTTGAATGCGAAATAATATACTAGAACATTTTTCTAAATCAAGAATCTTTGAGCTTTCGAATGCGTTTTACATAAAACAATAATTACAAAGAACATATTTAATTACATTGTGAATAGTACTTGCCTATTGTTTTACAAAATAAATCATGTAATTAACCCGAGATTTTAGCTGATAAGGAATTTTGTAAATGACATTTCCAAACTTTTAATTTAAATAAACGTTGTTCTGCTCGTTAAAATGTAACAATTGAGATAGTTTCAGGTGTTAACTAATTCAGTTTCTCAACAGTGGCTTCTCTATTACCTCATAATTTATAGCTACACATTTCAAGAACACTATAGTGGTACGGTGTTTCGAGCTCTTGAAAATAAAATTCAGCGATAAAACTGAAATATTTTAGTAAGAATAGAAAACAATACTTAATTTTCCTTTAACAGATCCATTAATCTTGCCTTATAAAAGTAAATTATGTAGAAATGCAAAATTATAGAAAGTTTTATGTATTCTGTAGCTGTGCAATTTGTTTTTGAAATTTAGGATTACCTGTCGTATTAAATTGTATGAGGCAAAATAGAAATCTTAAGGTTCTGCAAGGAAATGTCCAGACATGACTACATTGAAGTCCCATGTGTGGAATCCATTAGCTGAGATGGAAACGATACTTTAGCTGAGACACTCACACAGCCTTGTATAAAGAGTCTCTGTAATGTACACCTTTATATAAACATCAATATGTACTAAGCTTACTTAATGTGTTTTAAGGCGTTTATTTCAAATGTAAAACCAAATGAATCTATTTTAGTTTAAATGTGCAATGATTATCAAATTAAATACTACTTAATGTCTACGTTACGAATTGGGCAATGAACTTCTTGGGACGTGGCGATAAGTGTATTAGCGAATTTCACTAGGAAAAACTATATATTGCACTGAATTTTATGGTGAGGCTTTTACTTGTAAGGTAGGGGGTGGCCAAAGAGAACCGATCATAGAAGAGAACACCCATATAACTCGGTCTGAGGTGTAAAGTAGCCAAAAATTTGAACATCCAGAGGCACATTAGTGTAATTAATTATTTATTTTTTACTTTTTTTACCAGAATGAAATATTACTATAGTTATATATAAATCAATAATTCCACCACGCAGCTGAACCGCTGACGTGAGTTAAGCAAATTTCAAAAATTAAGGCTATAGGATTATGTTGAAGGGTTTCAACCAAAAATGTTTGTAATAGGTCTATTCACGTCGGTGCTGAATAGCAGCAAAATGCTTTGCTCACCATTCCGCATATTGGGAGTATCTTCAATACACAAAGCATTCCGTGCTTCGCACGCCAACCCTTGTATTGGGAGTGTTTAAATACACAATGCATTTCGTGCTTCGCACGCCAACCCCACGGCAGAATCCACCACATGGCTTTGAACCGGGTACTTCTAACGTATTTTGCGTTTTGATCGATTTTGGAGGAACCAAGCGATCTATAAGGTCGCGTAAATACAAAATGTGCAGAACAACATGATACATTTATATTTGTAGAAAAAACTCAAAAAACTAATTCATTCTCGTAGGAAAAATCTAAAAAAATTGTTACTTCCTGTCAAAAAACGTGCTTTCGATTGTTGGATTTTTTTTAGCTAACGAATTCTTCTGAGCGACGTAGACAACCAACATGTGTACCAAATTTGAACCAAATCGGACTTAAAATGCAGCCGCTAGAGTTCCAACACATTTATACATACATATATCTATCTATATAAAAGCAAAAGGGCACTGATTCATTCATCAGCAGAACTAAAAATCTACTGAACCAAATGAGTTCAAATTTGGCATGCATGTTCAGTTGGACCTTTAGACGCGCACTAAGAACGGATTTTGAAAACATCAAAAGATACGCCCAATATTCGCGTTTTTCTAGCGATTTTTTGCGTTTTCTCAGCTTTTTCGAGAACTAATTGGCAGAAAATGTTGAAATTTGGTACTCAGTTTCGTTTAAGGCCTAAAATTAGTCTGTTAAAAAATGTTTGAGATTCTCCCAAAATTACGCCAGAAAGAGGCGTTTTTGCATTTTTCTTTGCGTTATCAATGCGTTTTTGATCATCCTCAAATTACGCCCGAACGGATTGGAATGAAATTTGGTATGTAGCTTCCTCTAGGGCCTTAGGCGCTCTCTAAGAAAGAGTATGACAAATTTCGAAATTTTAGAAGGGGTTTGGGGGGATCAAAGTTACTAAAATCATAATTGCAGATGTTTTATTATTATGACAATAGTGCTTTTATTATTTAAGATCTATATATATATAAAAGCCAAATACCACTCACTAACTGAACACTTCAAAAGATTACAATTAGGCCTACGTTAAAAAGACTGAAAATACTAACCACCACGGGCAACGCCGTACGTGTCAGCTAGTATATATATATATATATGATTTTAAACTGTTTTGCAACTTCTGTTACGATTGTGATTGTCAAGATTCAAACTCGCGAGGCGAGCAGTCAAAACTCAATGTGCAAACAAAGCCGCTCATGAGCCGGGTTCTGGAGGCTGATGTGCAAACAAATTTGAGTAATATATTTCGTAAATGGGGGCAGCTATTCAGCGCCTTCGAGAGTGGACGAATTTCCCGAATAGTTGTTTAAAAAGTTAAAACAAATAAACTTAATTTTGGAAATACCCTCAACTCCAGTCAGTTATTCAGTTGCGTGATCGAATTGTTTTTAAATTAACTAAATTTAAAAATTTCTATACTCATGTTTATTTTTTGTTTTTTAAAGCCATTTTTCTAAACGCACAAGTTGCTAACATCTTAATAGCTGCATTATACTTAGCAAAATGTACGTTACTAGCTGGCCCGATCCGGCTTTGCACGGATGGACAAATCAAAGTTAAGTGTATATTAACAAAAAAATATATCAATACATATATTATGTAAAATGTATTTCTTACCGAGATTTTTAGTATCTTTGCCCCCCCCCCCCCCCCCTAAAATTTCGAATTTTGTGAAAACCTTACTTAGCGAGCACCTCGGGCCCTAAAGGAAACTACATACCAAATTTCATTCCAATCCGATCAGTGGTTTTTTAGTAACTTTGGCATCTGCGAGCCCCCTAAAATTTCGAATCTTTTGAAAACCTTTCTTAGCGAGCACTCAGTGCCCTAGAGGAAGCTACGTACCAAATTTCGTTCCAATCCGTTCGGTGGTTTTTGAGATTTCGTGATGAGTCAGTGAGTGGTATTTGGATTTTATATACATAGATTAGAACAAAATAAATTAAAGTGTCATTATTGTAAATATTTGTAGGTAAGTGGTTATCTTCACAAAAATTAAGAATTTGTTTCATGTAACGCTTAGCTTACTCGATATCTGCCTTTTCCTAATAAAGTTTTTCCTCCTGAACAATAGAGTTGAATATTAGAATGGACTTAATTAAGTCGCCATTCTAAAACGGATTTAAGCTATGCAGTTATGTTTCAAATCAATCTTGTAAACCATTTTAAAGATATACGTTATTTTGATAACAAAAAAAATGGATGATATCAATAAAACTAAGCGATTTTAGCAAAAAAGTATAATATTTTATATTTACTTGACACCATGAATTGTTTAGCTCAACACATAGGCCTATATACTACTATGTAACTGTAAGAAAAGTATAGTCAAACTTAAGCATTAGCTAAATAATTAATAATTAATTAAAAACCATAGAATAATACAATTTGAGTTAAGAATGCGAGCATATTAATGGAAAACATAGACTTTAAATACATTTCGGACCAATACCATTCACATTTTCTAATAACTTTGGAAACATTTTGTTTAAACTGAATACTTTTACAAATTACATAGTATATTATGTTGACAATTCGAAGATTTGTGTAAAAAGGATACATACGTTGTTTTATACTAGCACTAGCCTGCCCGACCCGGCTTTGCACTTGATTTACTTGATAGACAAATCAAAGTTAAATGTATATTAACAAAAAATATATTATATCAATAAATATAATATTACACCATGTATTTCTTATGGGGATTTTTAGTAACTTTGATTTCCCCCAAACCTCCCATAAAATTTCATTATTTTTTAAAAAACCTTTCTTAGCGAGCACTTAGGGCCATAGAGGAAGCTACATACCAAATTTCATTCCAATCCGTTTGGTAGGTTTTGATAAATCGTGATTTAGTAACTTTGACCCCCCAAAAGTAAAACCCCCCCTAAAATTTAGAATTTTCGGAAACCCTTTCTTAGTGCACGTCTAGAGCCTATAAAGAGTATTAGTGCCAAATTTCATGTTTGTAGGCCTCGTGGTTTTGGAGAAACTGTGATGAGTCAATGAGTCAATGGTATTTGGCTTTTATAAAAAGTATAGATTAAACATGTATAGATTTTGTGTCTACGTGTAAAAAAAAACTACACGAAAACATCGCTTACTCGTGTATATCAAGAGACAGATAGACGTTCTGATGTATATATAGTTAACAGACATGTTGTGGTTAGATTAGTTTTCTGCAGTAGTAGAAGTAGTGGAATGTATTTGCCTTGCTTGAATTGCATTAGTTTAATTCCTCGAGAGTGAATGTTGAAGACAGTAAAGTTGAAGCAGCAAATGACAGTTCTTGGCAAGCAAAATCTAGAGTGAGCATACCCAGACTTTCTGTCAAATATTTGTAATTTTTAAGAAATGTTTTATGGGAGTTGGATGTTATTTATCTCGCCCATGTTAATTTGACTAATTTTAGGAAAATTTTTCTCATGAATCAATGAAATATCAAATAATTTTTTCCTTTTATTTCTTATCTCTTAGTTTAAAATTCAGTAATTAAAATGTCGAAAACAAATTTTACCAGGTTTTTTATACAAATTCAAAGACACTAAATTTCAAATTTAAATCTATACATATTATTTAGTTTAAGATGTATTTAAAATTCCTCAGTGTTTATTAAAAATCTACTTCTAAGGAAAAACTTGATATTGCGACGGGCAGATGCTACCCCAAGGAAGGAAATTTAAAATTTGGTAAGTTATTCATAAGTAATATTTTAAAGAATGAAACCGGTTCTGAAGGCGCCACTTTTAAGTTTTAGGTCCGCGCATCAGGTGAGGTTATCTAAAGTGACGTAACCTGACCTTGGACTGTATTAAACGCTTGGTGAAAAACGGGGAATTCTGTAGAAATAAAGGGAATCTAGAAAATACGATTTGGGGATGCAGGGTGATGAAAATTATGGAAAAAATGTGTACATCACGGTCATTCATATACCGAGCAGAAATATTCACACTACTAGCTGTTAAAGAATTAATAAAAAGTCAAACTTACTCAAAATGAAAATTTGTGGATATTATTATAATCCGAAACTAAGAAAAATTATTTGGAGTGAAAATCTTGTAAATGTTGTGGTAAATGATAATTGTTGTATTTAAATTAGCATAGTTAGGAGGAAGTAACTTTTTTTAATTGAGGAAAAAGGGATTTGAAAAGTTTAATGATTTTTTAATACTAAGTAAAACAAGGTTATAAATGATTAATTAAAAAAATTACGACAGAGTTTAATTAATAAGAACCGTGTCTATCCAACGAGCAACGAGAGCCTACATCACGGCACTGCTCCGATTGGCTCTTTCAAGCAATGGCTGAACCCTCGGTTGAGCCATCTTCTAAACGGTCTTCCCGGTGTTCTTTATTATACATTGTATATAATAAAATAATTTAGCTTGCATATATATGAATATATGTGTGCTTTTAATATACTTTGGATTGTGTGTGTTCCGCCATTTTCGATTGGAGTATCGGAGAGGAGTTTACATTACACCAATTTTATCACACATAAAATAAGGTATCACACAATAAAGGTTATTTAAAATTGTTGAACTGTAACCCCCTCCCCCTCAACCGAATAAGGGTAAAATTCATTCATACCACAAAAAGGTGCAGAATGTTTACAATTTAACTTCCTGAAAGTTTGGAGTTAATACAGGTTTAAAATTACGAAGGGTTGCGGAACTTTAGAAAAATTGAAACTTTTGGTACGAGGCAGAAGGAAACACAAAAAATTCACTGTAAATTCAAAAAAGTCATAATATATTTAGCAACTAATAAACAAATAATTCAGATAAATTAAATTTTACTGGTTATACATTAGCACAAGGTATTTCTTTAAATTGTCAGTTGTTAGACTTTGTCTTCTGGCAGACAGAACTGCCAGCACACACGCACATTTGAGTTATTGGTGGGAGTAGGCTGAACAAGTAGGCTTGAATCTGTCCCTACTATACAACAGACTTACATGCCTACTGCATAGTTTCATCCGATACGACTACAAGGACAACAATAGAAGGGACCTTTTTTCCTAGAAATTGTAAACAGTTCATTCTCTCTCTCGATCTCCCTCCCTTTTCCGCGGTTACTATGAAATGAAATGAAAACATGCTTTATTCATATATATATAAAACCATAAACAAAAACCTTCCTAACTCGCATTAAGAGGGCAATGGTCATACGACCGTCTTGCCCGGTTGGCACAGCACTCTCTCACAAATAACATTAAATAAACACAACTTTCTTAACTTATTTAAGTTGACAATAGTAACACAAACATATAAAAAACAAACATAATAATAATTGCAAAGACAACACAATAACAAATTATGCACCTATACTAAAATATACATAAAAAATAAACAATAATAACTTCAATATAACCCAATAGCAAATAATGCCCTTATACTAAAATATTACATAAAAATAATAATAATTGCAAAGATAACACAATAACAAATTATGCAACTATTTTGAATGTAAACCCTTACACCCCACCCCCTTAACTCCAGCTATAGGCCGACAATTCAATAATTGAACTCATTTATCAAATTCCATCTGTACGGTTCCATCCATTCCGCGGTTACTATAGTTGTGGACAGCGTAACTCTGAACCAGGGAAAGGCTAGCGTCTAAAGGATGTACAGCGGATGTGCAGATATATATAAGTATATACGTGTTCCACTCTAGAGCCCACATTTTAAGTCCGATTTGGTTCAAATTTGGTACACATGTTGGTTGCCTACGTCGCTCGGACGAGTTCGTTAGCCAAAAACTCCAACAATCGGAAGCACTTTGTTTTGATAGGAAGTGACTATTATTTTAGATTTTTCCTACGAGAATGGATTGTTTTTTAGTTATTTCTACAAATATGAATTTAGGATGTCATTCTGCACATTTTGTTTTTTTACGCGACCTTTTAGCTCGCTTGGTTCCCCCAAAATCGATCAAAACGTAAAATACCATGGAAGTACACGATTCAAAGCCATGTGGTGGATTGTACCATGAGGTTGGCGAGGCACGCGATGCATTGGTTATTGAAGATACTCCCAATACGGGGGTTCGCGTGCGAGGCACGCAATGTTTCGCGTGTTGAAGATACTCCCAATATTCGGAATGGCGTGCGAACCATTTTGCAGCTATTCAGCACCGTCGTGAATAGACCTATTTCCCAAATTGTTGGTTGAAACCCTAAAACATAGGGGTATAAACTTCATTTTGGAAATTTGCTCAACTCACGTCAGCGGTTCAGTTGCGTGGTCGAATTATTTGTTGTTTCAAAGGGTTTTGTTCTTTGGTAATTATGATCATTAGGTTTGTAATGTGGCAAGCAAGTATCCAAATAACTAGTCTTCAACCTACACAAAATTGTGTAGCAAAATGAAAGAACGCTTTTAACCACTGCGCCATTCTCTAACTATTTTTTAAAAATAGTAGTTATTAAATTTCTACTGGAAGTATTTAAATTTGTATTTTATCTGGGAGGTAGTTGAGTAACATTTGAACCGTCTTTTTATTGGATATTTTTGCCCAAGTTTGGAATGTATACACCCACCAAGTGCCAATAAACCTCCGGCTGAGAAACTTCTCCATTTAAACAAGAACACACAACTTAAACACCAACTTGTAATTACCTGAATAGCATCTCTGTCAGTAGTACAGCAATCGATAAAACCACTGGCAGCGATAAAGCATTCCGTTCTGGTTAGACTCGGTGTTTAAAGGTTCGCCAGCCTGAAAGATAAAATTTAACATTTCACTGAGAAATTTTCACTCTTGTTTTAATAATTGTACAATATTTTTTAGCAGTTAAACTACTTTCACATTGTACCATCAGAAAAAAAAAACATTTTGTAATCAAGTCGTAAATTTAAAATCTTAAGAAGTTTCGCTCGAAGGCGGAATAGGTTTGCCAAAGTATTTAATATAGGATATAAATATAACATTACTACAGTACAGGAACATTGACTCTTTGTTAAAACAAACTCAGAAAAAGCAATACAATTATCTCTCTGCCGCAAGTAAAGCATATGTAACACACGAATAGAATTCTGTTAGTTTTACCTGTCAGCATAAAACCTATTTGCCAGCTAAGATATGCAAATTGTATAATAGAGAAGGTCGAGATGCGCAGTAGACTCGGAGAATTCGAATGGTGGGTGGTCAGAAAGGCTCAGTCTGTTGCCGCGTTCTGATCATAATACTTCGGTCTGTAATCCTTTGTACGGGTTTCCAATAAATATATTTTCTGTGCTTGGTGCCCCTTCCCTTTCAGCGAACGGTGTCCCCACTTGCTTAAATTCTTCCCTCCTGCAAGTACATCTGAGAACTCCTGCTAAATCTGACGAATTATATTTTATTAACACAGATTTAACTGTAACAACGTCTTGCCATGATATGAAATGTCACGGTGACATGCTTTGTAATTGTGTTTTAATTTGATTACAATCGCTTTGTTTACTGGTGTTCTTAGAATTTGTTGGTGAATTTATTCCATTCAATTACCAAGATCCAAATTATGGTACTAAATTATTTCCAACACAACTCGGAAACGTTGACGTAACTATAGATATTTACTGGATGTCTGAAATACTAAAAGTGATATAATTAAAGGGAAGGAGTGATTGTACCCTCCCTACTGAAATTCTATCTGTAAATTGTCTTGCAACGTGATAACTGGAACCAAAATTGCCTGTTAACAGATTGTAATTAAATATCTCTTAACGGACTCAATAATATTAATAATATATATACAATAACATATTTATATTATTATAATATATATTGCTGGTTTAATAATGTATATCCCAGCAACAAGTCAAATTCATGGCTTTTTCCTACCAATTTATTAAGAGATACAAAATTCTTTATTGAAAATAAAGGTAATTCCAACATATAACACAGACCATGTTATTTAAGAGTTACAAAAGGATGTATGCTGTGAATCGAAAGTTTTGATTTATGCTATATATGTGTAATATAAAATAACAGGGTGAAACCCTCTTTCGCGGCTGTCGTACAAATTTTCTAAATTCTTTTCTTCCGATTTGGGTCCGATTTTGCATACACAATCTACTTGGTTGGAAAAAGTCTCTACTTTAATTTCAAGTATCACTTTATATGGCAACGCTGCACGCCCATCCTATTGGCCGCCACGTAACGGTATTCTTTAGTGGTTTTTTATATAATACTAATAGTACTATTATAATACTAAGAAATAACTAGATAAGTTAGAAGTATGAAACTTCCCCATATCATCAGCATGTTCGACATTCTTGTGAATAACGCTACCAGAGTTGTCAAACCCTTAATGGTGAGTATATAGAGGGTGTCTAAAAAATTTGTATACCTTTTGAACTACCAAATTTAATTAACTTCAGACAACGTGCATTGCATACATCAGCTGTTTATTTTGCACGTAGGGTGAAAATAATGATTAAAGATTTGCCGCACGGCGTATGGTACAGTAAAACAAAGAGGTATAATTACTTAACGCTGATGAACACATGTAATTTAGTTTGCGAACTGCTGTAGGTGTGCAAAACGCACTTTGTTAAATAGATGTAGGAAAAATATTTAGTACAGTTTGTATTGTTTTTACGTCGTTGTTAGTGAATGTCGACAGAAAAATGAGCCATTGAAAAAGAAAAGATAACCGCCTCAAGGTTTTCATAGAGATATGTAACTCGACAGGGTTGCCATTTAACCCTTCTGCACTTTATGTTGTACGTACTATAACTGACGTAACAATGGTAGACACTACTAACAATTACAAGTATTACGATTACGACAATGGTGGACTCGACTGACTACCACATTTGACACAACAATGGTGGACAAAACTGACTGCTACAATTAAAACAACAATGCGAACAATACTGATTACTACAGCTGACACAACAATGGTAGACACTACTGACTACTACAACTGACATAACAATAGTAGGTACGACCGACTATTATAACTGACACAGTAATATTAGACATTACTGACTACTAAAACCTTAATGGTAAACGTTCATTCGTCCCAAAACATAGCAAATAAGTTAACACATGTTTGCATTGAGTGGTTGGCGAGTAAAAGGTAATTTATTCAAAATATAAATGAACTTACCAATTTAACAAATATATTATTAAATTCAGTATACACCATAATAAACAGTACTAAAGTTGTTGTCTGACCGCTTTGAGGTTCGTCAGGTGTAATGGTCTTACTACTGCCTAATGGGAGTTACGTCCTAGAAGTAATGTGTTTACTCAACGTAAAATGTTTAAGTGCAATATCAAGGGGAGAAATACTGGGTCCGTATTCGTTGATGATGGTAACAGAAATGGTGTTACTCTTAGCAGTGGTCTAGTAACAGTTTGATTTCCCGTTTAACCAACACCGTACTTTCACCACCTGAACATTATTATGTGTGGGGAATAATAAAGGAAAGCATCTTCTGAAAAAGCCACCCACTTCTATTGAGGAGCTGCGTAAAAAACATCTTGATACATTAGGAATTTGTAACAACCCCTTTTCACCAAAGCTACAAGAGTTATATTTTGTCTAAAAATCGATGTATTAAAACTTTAACAATTTCTGTATTGTTTATTTTAATACTACTTGATACTACTAAGTTATCTTCCATATAAATTTTCCAACTCATCCTTGAAGTTAAGTTCCTATCTGTAGTAGTGTGGTTATTCTGACGGGCTTCCGTCATTTGACGGAGCATTTGACTCTGTTATACAAATATTACTTGCCAACGCCCAAGACAGTCTCCCAGTTAGTGTAGTATAACGTACCCAACAAGACATGGTTAACATTAAGCTCAACTTGTATCAATAATTCAAGGTCAGGATGTTTCCAGGTTCTATCAATATTTGTATTTGCCTTCTCTGTTTTGGGTAAGTAGGTAGACCATAATGTTACATAAATTCAATAGGTAAGTTTAATTTATACAAAAATCTTTTTTAAGAACCAACCTCATTTATCGCTGAATTGTTTTTTAAGCATCAAAACTAAAATGTTATTACTACCAAATATTGAATGTACATATAAATATAAATAATTGAAATTGAAACAAATAATACTTTGAAATAAACATTTCCACAAAAAACACAAATAATAAAATATGAATAGATTTCTAATAAACACATTTTACTTGTTTGATAAGGAAAAAAATCAATAATATGCATTTTACAGAAAATATGTTTGATTCTAGTTTTAAATGATTTCACATTATTTATAATTTTTTAGTATACAGGAAGGGCATTCATCTTAGGTAGGAAACTTTAACATGCTTTTTCAAAATATCTCCGTGATTGAACAAAACTACTTTTGTATATTACCCATTAATATTATATGTATATTATTCATTTCAAGAAACAAATAGTGGAATACTTCAAATAAAATGGCAGAGGTGTTATATTTTGTCTTTAAAAATCTGTCTGCAAAGATCTCTTTTTATAGTGATCACTTCTTTCTGAATTTTAAAAATGCATACACAGCTACTAGATTTCCCCCAAAAATATACCATAATTCAGTAATGAACAAATATTGGAAAATAACGACTTCTTACATCATTTATACCTAAATGTGTTTAAAAAACGATTTCAAAAACTACTAGATAGACGGGCAATACGTAGGTACCGTGAAAATTTCTGTCTATCGTAATGCCTAAAAACTGTATTGATCTACAAATTCAAACATTTACACCGGAATTTAAAATAATTGGATTTCTCTACCTCATACTAGTATCCAAGTATACAATTTAAACTAACAAGTCAATCTACTTGGAAACTGTGAACGTTGTGCGTGTGTATTATTTATCATTCATAAATAAACGTTTGTTCTCAAGTTGAAGGGGAACTACTGAAATCTATACGTTAAATTAATTTGCTTAATACGTTATGTCATCTCTACTGGACCAAAATAAACGGCATTTAAATCCTTAACTGTTTGTATTTATTGTGAGAACTTCATCAAACATTCAACGTGTAATTGCTTACTCACATTTTCAACGAAAAGCTCCTGTACTATCCCTTCTATGCATTTGATATAGGCCAGCAAAATGAACCATATTATAGATTTCTTTAGGTAATTTAACATCGGCTTATAATGAAGCGATATTAATATTTGATTTAAGAAATTTGTACATCCATATTTGAGCTATAACGTTTTAAATTATAATGAATACTCTTTTGTTAAGTTGTAAGTTACAAATTCGTTATTCCCCATGAGATTAGCTTTAGGTTTATCAGCGCCAATAACACGTTTTATTGATTAATAGTAAATTATTTAATTTATTAAAAAGCAAAGGTGATTATTAGCATATTGATTGATCAGTTGTTTCTCCGCATTTAAGTATTAGGGAAAATGACTAAAAAGACACAATAATAGTTTTAAAATTAATATTTGTTTTTAGGTTGCTGTGTTCACAATTTTTAAACTTATTACTAAAACAAGTTGACAATGTTTTTCAAACTAGGTCTTTACATTGGTGAGTGAGTACCTTACCCACTGTTATAGCTATTACAGTTTTTACTAAAAATACAAAATCGTTGCTAGACATGAAACGGAACTTTTTTTATTGTAAATCTATATATATAAAAGCGAAATACCACTCACTCACTCACCCACTCATCACGATTTCTCAAAAACTACCGAACGGATTCAAATGAAATTTGGTATGTAGCTTCCTCTAGGGCCATAAGTGTACACTAAAAACGGGTCTTAAAAAATTTTAGGGGGGTTTGGGGGGTAAAAAAATTACTAAATCACTATTTATTTCTCCACAATTTCCGACCAGATTGGAATGAAATTTGGTATGTAGCTTCCTCTAGGGCCATAGGCGCTCGCTAAGAAAGGGTTTCAAAAAATTCGAAATTTTAGGGGGTTTAGGGGGATCAAACTTATTAAATCACGATTTCTTCAAAACTACCAAACGAATTGAAATGAAATTTGGTATGTAGCTTCCTCCAGGGCCATAGGCGCTCGCTAAGAAAGGGTTTCAAAAAGTTCGAAATTTTAGTAGGGGTTTGGGGGGATCAAAGTTACCAACCACCACGGGCAACGCCGTATGGGTCAGCTAGTGATGTAATAAACACGTAGGAGACTTATTATTACACTTGTTTTAAACAAGCTGTACACTCTCTGCACTCGACAAAAATACGTTTAATCTGCTTTACTAATATTGTTAAATATACATAAAAACATTGCAGATATGTGTCGCCTGTGCAGAGAGATTATTCAACTCAGCCAGGAGAGACGGATTTGTATATAAACAGTGAGAATAACATATCGTTATCGGATTTGTACAACATCACCAATGAGGAGAATAGTTTTAAAGGATTAACGGATGCAGGAGAACTTAAGCAAGACAGGTAAAAACATTCTAGAAATTCTGTTTGTCATATCCAATCCATAATACTGTGTGTAAAAATACATAAACGGTTAGATATCCCGGCTTTTGACAAAGGGAGAAACATTTTTGAAATCTCATTTTGATGGAACCGGGATGATCCTATCTCTGCAATAGTAATTTGTCCATATTTAGGAACATTTATCTCAGAAACTAATTACTGTTAAGGCCTATTTAAAAAAAAGATTTCGAAAGATAGAATTCGATTGGATTTGTTTCTGATTCCTAGTTTTTTGCGGGTATGTGGGAAACACTAAAATATACTTTTTAAGGTGCTTCATAAAATATGGTTTTTAAAACAATTTTTTTAATAATTTCCCTTACGTTTTTTAAGTTTTTACCTATAATCTGGCACCAGCAATTAAAATATAATTTTATTAATTGTGTACTTTTTTATTATTATAGAACATATTTGATAGAACACAATATAATTTCAAGAATTTTTGTTGTATCTCTAATTTATTTTTTTATACATATTTCTCAGTCTGTAAAAAATAATTTGATTAAATCTCGTTTTTACATATTTTGCGTACGAACATTTCCTTTGAAATGGTCCTATCTTTGAAGAAAGTCTTCTAAAAGCAGATAAATCTTTAAAAATGTATTTTTGTTTTTACTTAAAATACACAGTTTATCTTATGCGAGACTTCCAGTGTCAGTGCAATAGTTATCAAGTTTCTGTTTTTATAAAGCAGGATTTACATATGCGAGAAAAGTTGAGACATTACTTTGCGTAAGTACCGTCGATTAGTTTAAACACTGA